>JABFQC010000425.1:0-27767 GCA_022817085.1 Psilanteris sp. ZL-2020
TGTTAACACCTCGCCCGAAACGGACGCCGAGTTAACGCATTGTCTGAGAGTGTCTGATATCAAGAAGACTCTCTGCAAGAATTCTGATTAAACTGGAGCCCAATGGGCCGCACCCTCTGGCGTGTTTGCAAATTCTTGCTCGGGGTGGTGGTACGAGAGCTCGTGAACGAGTTGATAGACGATGAATTGATTCTTTGCCTTATTGTCTGTTTGAATACGTGAATAGATATCCACTCGTTTTGGCTGTACGAAAGATCGCTAATTAACAACGCCTATGCCTCGCGCTGATATTGTCCTGCGACGACGAACCACCTGCCTCCGATGCACCAGGCAGCTGCGTTGAATTCGCACAAAACACGAGTGTGTTCCATATCCTTGTTCTCGGTTGTAATTGAGTAGAATTTAGAGCACTAATGACTGGTTCGAATACATATATTCGGAGCAACAAAAACAGTGTTCGAAATAATTGAAATATAAAGTTCGAAATAATTAACTTGTGTTATCCGTCAAAACATTTACTCGATCATACGAAAACGTAATCTCGTTCACCGCGGAATGTTATTTAACAATGTTGTGGTATCGTTTTTTTTTTAATAAGTAAATTTGCTCTTATGTGAAACTTATTTTAATAAATAATAATATTCGTTTATTTATGTCGTTATACACATAAATGTGTATTAACACAAATGTTATATTAAAAATTACCTAAATTAGCTATATTTTGTAAGACAAATTTCTAAAATGTATAGTAATTTCCATAATACTAATCATGCACGCGTAGAAATGATATAGTTGAATTAAAGAAATTATTTTGTTAATTGTATTTTGTCAATTTGTCTGTGAATATGAGTTCAATAAAATATTTCGTAAATATTTACACTTTTATTGAAGCGTTTAAAATGTGTTTTCAAAATTAGAGTGTTGATTCAAATAAAAAACATCAACAATATGACAAAACGATCGAAGTTGCATGATATTTTGTTGATCTAACAAAACTATTTGTTTAGCTAAATAACAACAAAACTCTATGCTGAATGAAACAAAATTTGTTTGTCTCTACAAAATATTTATGTGCATGTGCTATCCTTATAAAACTACAAGTATGGTATTTTATAATGTAACTTTTTTCTACATGTATATATCTTTATATAATTCTTATCATAATCGTGTTGCATAATATGATAACGTAGCATTTGAGATATATACCATGGAATTTTGATTTCAAGTTTTCAATAAAGGCTGTGTCACTTATTTGTTCGAATACGTGCAATTCCAGTCGAACGTCAACGGCTCGTCCTAAGCAACGTACGCTTCAAATATGGCATTTGTGTAACATATATATATATATATGTATATATATTCGTGCACCGAAACCCCGCGATTTCTTTAACGAATTTCGGCTCATACGACGGTTCGTATCTTTTAATAATCGCACACACGGATTAGCACCGCAACGTTGCTCGCAAAGACACGGCGCGGATTTAATCACAGACCAATCCACAGAAGCGTACGGGCGTGACGTAGCGTGAGTGCAAAAGCCCAGCGTCAATTCTGCAGCATCGACGTGTTTGCTCGTAGCGCAACACAAATATCGGCGCGTACCACCGATAATGAAAGCTCGGCGTGATTACGCTCGCCCAAAGCGAATTTCATTAGGTCAATTTTGATTCTTCCCCCACCGCGCGCGTCCGCTTCCTAAAATCGAGTCAATTTTTGGGTCGCCGGGATTCGTCTGAGTTTAATGAAAGTACGCACAGTGGCAGACCCGGCGATTATTAAGCGCGCAGTATAATTCACTCAAATATTTTCCGCGGCAACTAATAGACGTCTAGACAGCTTTTTCAACTCTCTCGTTGCACGGTCGTCGATGTAGTTTCGTATTCCCGTGTTAAATTCACGGTTGTCTGTTCAACAATATACATATATATATATAAATACACGGCGGTATATTTGTCAACAGACGCAAATAATTTGACGAAAAATATAAATAAACTCGATTCGTATCTCGAATATTGTTTCAATTCGAATTTCGAGCATCAAATGCCGAGATCGGTAATTCGCGGCGATTGTATTTGCGGCTTTATTACGCACAAAGACCCGACGCGCGATTTACGTCGCGAATCTTTTTGCGATTTCTCGCGGCTCGGACGCGCCAAGGCGTTTTCCGCGTCGTCGAAGTCGCCGCGCGGAAAAACGCGGATGGCCGAGCGCGCCAATGCTCGGATCGCGAATCGATGCGCACGCGAGTCACGTACGAGGACGCGGAAGTCCCGAATTAAAACGAGTCGGGGAGAGACGTCAATTGCGCGTCGCAGCCATCTCCTGATCGAATAATTTCGAATTCAAGGGAATTTCGACGCTGAAAACGTAACGGCTTATCTTGTTTCGGATCGGCGGACGGGGTAATAAGGAACGCGCGAAAGCAATTTTTTCGGCACGGCGGAATTCACTGCCGACGGGGGAGTCAATTTTGCGCTCGGATGATCTAATTTATCATCGACCTCCAACGCGCGTCTGGCGTTGGTTTTTCGTTCGCAGAAATCACGGCAACGACGGTATTTGAGTGGCCGCGCCGAGCCGATTAGGATTCGGCCTTATTTGGGCCGGAGCGATACGCGCCGCGAGACGACACACGTCCCGATGTTGCGCGCCTCCATACTTAAATATATTTTCGCGCAGCGCGCGATTGAGATCGAGTGAGCCAATGGGCGTGAGTAATTCCCGCGGTTCGCCTTTAGCACTCGCAACCACGATTCCGTCCGGTCCTTCTTTCTTTGCCTATCGAATCGATAGCGCCCGGGGAGTCGGACGTAATTTATAGCGCGGCGAGCTCCGCAAATCTTAAAGCGATTCGATACGAGAGGACGATTTCGTGCCTCGGACGATTATCTTTCGGGAATAAATGTTCGGTTATTCGAGGATGGGGTTTCGAGTTCAAGCGCGGACACTGTGGTTTGCCGGACTCGCTCTCTCTCTCTCTCTCTCTCGTAATATCACGCTTTACACCTTTTTCGCGGGTATTAATTGTTATACGTCCCTTGCGCGGACCATAGATTGCGCGGCAGAATTGATAGACGTTGAATATCTAATCAAGAACGCGTTCGCGTTGATCGATATATGCGCACGCCGGGCGCGGTCAATACCAAACGGCCGTCGCATTTCCGCGAACGAGTTTTCTCGCGCGACAGACATTTTGGCCCGTCGCAATTACGTGAACCCGTCGCGATCGTTTGATCTCGCGGTTCGAGCCATTTCTTTGCGTCTTGTTCGGCGCCGCAACCCCCGGAGCCGAGTCCGATGAGAAAAAAGCAGCCGAGCCCGTCGGGGACGCGGTTACGCCCAAGTCAAATTCCCATTCGTTGCCGAATCACTTCACGTCTGCCGGTCTGACTGTGAACATTTTCGAATACGTCAGAGGTAACGGAGGATGAAGGAGTAGACGTCGCGCGAAAGACGTCGGAATTAAAGGTCTTCCCACCGCAGTCGTTAAATCTAGCGCGAACGCTCGCAGCCGTCGCTGTGGAGTGTCTAACGTACACGAGGTACAGATGTATACGTGCACGGGTCGTCCCCCGCGTGTTCGTCCGTCTCTCTCACGCGCGCTCGTTCGCGCCCCTCGCTCCCGGGACGTTGCCGCGCTCCGTCTTGTCGGCTGAGAAACGTTCTCCGCTACGAGAAACGCAGGTGTCAGCTGAAATTGGAGCGCCTTGTACGTGTCTTATTTGGAAGCCGGGACACGAGGAATACAAACGGTCGGTAGTACATCGTTGGCGAGAAGGAGCGCGTTACAAATACGCGAATCAACGAACGGAGACGGAAAACGCTCGACCGCGTAATCTCCTTTGGCTTCGAAGCGCGTCCAATCAACGGATTCTTGAACGCCGATGGACGCGTCCGTCCCCGGCGTCCCGCAAACATCCGCCGCAGCCCTCCGCGCGGGCGATATTAACCCGCGCGCGAAATAGCGCAGGACGAAGGGCCGCGCGGTTTTGAGATAAATTGGAGGACGACGGATTTAAGACCGGCTGGGGTGCGCCACGTTCGGCAAATAATAAACACGTTTATTATTTATGGAGCGGAGGGTGAGCTCGCGGGCGGAGGCAAGTGCTCGGGGAGAAGCTCGAGCGCGGCGAAATAATATAAAAATTCGCAGGGAAAGCCGAGCGACGAGAGGTTCCCGAAGACGTACTTAAATTTTTGATGCTCTTGAGTAGTCGTTAAATGGATCTCGGCGAGCGTTATTTACCGAAACGAGGAAAGCCATTTAATAGAGATTCGCGACGTTAATATTTCATCGCGCTTATCGCCTGTAATTGCAGTAATACGCGCGGCGCTTCCAAAACCGCGACTGCCGAACCACGCCTGGCGGCCCGACCGATCGGAGTCTCGCGGATCAATTAGCAAGCCGACAACCACGGGTGTTTAAATCGAATTAAGACACGCGATTGATCGTTCGAGAACGCGACGATGCAAACGTTTGCGCTGATAAGTTCGGTTTTACGCAGAGAAGGGGAGCGGATGATTTTTTTTCGTTTTTGTTTTATTTTCATCCGCGCGGATTTGGTTTTGCGCCAAATTATATGAAATACAAGAAAAATGTTACGCCGTTGTGGCTTCGCTTTAAAAAGATTCGAGAATAATGAAGCAGAAGTAAGTTAATAACTCGTTAACCATTGAGAAACTGAGAAACGAAATTATTCAGCGCCGATAAACTTTATTTCCTTTATAAATACAATTTAAAGTTTGTTTTCTCGTGCATTTAAAGCTGATTCAATTAATGGCTATTAATGTCGATGGATAATAGAACCGAAGCGTCGCTCGAATGACAACGCTTTGGAAAATGCAAAAAATATAATTAACCTTGTTCGGGCATAATTTTATAACCAAACCCATAATAAGGCGACGCCAACGATTCATTTCAACTGGGATTATAAATCAAAAGACTCGCAACAAGGTCTATCGGCATATTATTTCCCCACATTGGAAGTTACGAGGTTTCCTGTACGATATTCGAACGAGAAAAGAAATACTCAATTTTACTCAGTGCTCGAAACTCGAAAGCTGATGAACGCAGCCGCAAATTCCCCCGGCAACTATTTTTGACGCCAAATCATATATATAATATATATATATACATATATTTCATGTCCGAGGCGAGCAAGTTGGCGCACGGACGGGCGCTTTGAAGAATCCTCGCGTCCTCGTTGACACCCCGAGGTTCGTCAACCTTGATTGGTTTGAAAAAAGCCAGCCCCGCAAGCTCGCTCAAGGTCCCGTTTTCCGTCTGCTTATTTCGTCGGCAAGAAACGTCGAACGCCGTCTTAAATGAGACGCCGGTTGTATCCCGCGGTGGAGAGCCATGCGGGACGATGATGGCCACCGGCAATATATATCGCATCCAGGCGGCATTAATCACTTTTATTAGGTTATTATATTACTCGAGCGGCTGGCTCACGGTTAAAACGCAATTTGTCTCTGCGAGGATGCATATTTAATGCGAAACGCCGCCTCGTACCGGCTCGTATCGCTCGCACGATCGTGCCCCGGATTGCCGATTCTCGCACGATCTCTCGTCAGCCTCGTTTTTCTCGATCAGCTATCAATCGCCAGCGGAGCAGCGCGACAACCAACCAAACGTCCCGGTTGCACGAGAGTCCGGCTCGTTATTGAAATTACATTGTCGTTGCCGCATCCTTCGAATTAATATCGCAGATTAAAATAAATGAGCATTATCACTCAATGGAATGCTGGTATTACAGACCGAGGAAATTTGTAACCGCGCGACGTTTATCGCGCCGGCATCGCTCGGCTGACGCTCCGTCGCGAAAGATTCGAGCACGAGACAAGTGGCGGCCATCTCGGGTCTGCCGTTTTATTTAATACCTTTAATCGTCGTGCATCCTTTGCCTGATTAATTTTAATCCACAATTAGCAGCGGGCCTTCCAGAAAGTAATTGCATCGACACTCGGATATATGTTTGTTCCATTTTTGCTCGTACGTGTGTGTGTATATATGTGTGTGTGTATAATATGATACTCATCCAAATACACGGAAAGAAAAAAAGTATTAAAAATTACTCCTAATATATCAATTATGTGACAGAAGTGTTGCATTTTGAAATAATACATAAAACTTGAGCAATTTTTATTCAAATATGTGCAATATTTATTAATTTTTAAGTATAATTTAAAACTAGAACACTACTGTCACATATTTAAATGGGGAAAAATATCAGCATTGACTCAAAATTGACTCAAGTTTATTCTCATACTTTGAGGTTAGAAATTTTGAATTAACACTGACTCAATGTTGTTTTTACATTGTATCTAATTCAAATTAACATTTCGAGAATAACATTGAGTATACAATGTTGATTTAACATTGCTATTTTTCTCCGTCTAATATTTCGCTAGAAATTTTTAATGTTTCTTTCCGTGTATAAATACAAGTACAAACTTATATATACCTACAAAGCTACAGTGTCAAAGGTACAATCTTTATAACGCGGTTCGTAATCCGAAATTGCTCTAGACATTTTTAAATATATTATTATAATTTGTCAAAGCGTACACGCAGTTTGGCGCACCTGGGCCAACGAGAGCGCGGCGATAATGTCGACTCGGTTGCTCCCGTTTTACATCGCAATTCCCGATTTTTAGCTTCCGAGCCCGTGCTTTATTCGGCGCCGGCAAAATCATAATTCCTCCCGCGGACTTGCCTCTTTGGTTAACGCGAAAACGGAATTACTTTTTCTTAGTCCGCGCACGCTTTCGAGGCCGCGAACTTCGAAAGCCGCAGCGAACAATGGACGAGCTTCATTAACGCCTCGACCTTTCGCTTTCTTCCGCGCTCGCTGCCGCTTTACCAATGTAAATCTGCAACGCAAATGCGCTCAACGGTATTAACCCCGGCCGGCTATCATTTTAATAACAATGCTACGCGGGTTATTACGCGTCTTTAGTCCGCGTTTATATCGTTACGAACTTTCTTGTAAATCGATGGAAAACATCCGCGATGCTTTTGCCTTTATTCCGCTTCCCGTTTCCATCTTTCTCTATCAAATATACATATACATATACACACGCGCATACATACTTGCATCCATATAAATATACTTACACGAGAGCATTTGTGTTTTAAATTGAAAGTTCAACTTTCTCCCATTCTGATTATCCCGACTGCGGGCGCACGACTCGCGAACAAGCTTTTCAATAGGCAGCGCAGTGTTGTTGCACAGTACGCTACATGCTCGGCGCAAACAATGACAACGGCGTGCGGTTATGTTACGCGGCGTGTACGTCTTCTTCCGTATACGCGGTCGCGCGCATATACAAACACATACACACGCCGTCCGAGGTTGCGGCGACGGACGCGCAACCACTCCAGGTCGCGCACTTTTTCGCCCGGCTTTTTGTTCCTCGCGCCTAATTCGTTCGTCCGCGCCTTAACTCGACGCCAAAGTCCCCTCGCGTCTAACGAGCCGTTATGTTCCGACGCTTACGTTATTTTCATCGCAGAAACGCCACGTCGATCGATTTTGCGCGAGTTAAATTCTCCGACTGAGATTCGCCGGATCGATTTGAAATTCATAATTATGCTTCTCGGCGGATCGCGAAAAACCCCGCGCCCCGTTCCCCTCCTGCCGTTGGATATTGTATTTTACCTTATTTATATATATAGTCGCGCCGGAATGTTGATTCTTTGCCATTGAGTTCTTTTCGCTCGCAGTCGTTGATATTTTATGTTCGCCGCGTCTCGAGACGGCGCGATACATCTCTGTCAAGCATTCACCTGACAACGTTTTATTCCGTTAAAGAGAACGCGTCCGAAGAGCCGCGCGAATATAGCGCGGTTCCGTCCACCGCCGTTCGTTCTGCGCGCGGAAACGGCGCAGCGCGCGCGAATATCGCGCGTTTATTAACGGCGGCGCGCTTGATTTATTTTCACTGAACAAAGCGCAAACCCCGAGTCTACGGGTAATTACTGTTTGTTTGGGATGCGAGTTGTCCGGGGATGTACGCGGCGGTCCAAATTGCGTTTCATTTTCTTACTTTCTCGTTGTTCCTCGTTGATTCCGCGTACGTTCGACGCGAGATTAGATTTCGATCAAAGCTACGATGTTGTCCGATTTACGTTTTCACGCGTGCCGATTTCGGATGAATCGAAAGGCTAATAACGACCAAGCGCGTTCATCGAATTGTTATAGTTTGCAAACAGTTTTGCCACCCGACTCGATGTACGAGAGGTCGAGTCTAAGAGGTGGTTAATGATTTAATAACAAAAAATTGGATAATTCAATTTGTTGGCTCCGCGAGATCAATTTATCTGACTCGTATTTATGGGCAAAGTTGATGCGACTGATTTGCATATAATCACTGCACCGGCGAGCGTCTCTTTCAACGGAATAATATCTTTTAACTTCGTGTCCTTGTCTGGCCTAACTCTGACCCGGCCCCGGTTTATTCTCATCGTCACCTTCGACGATATATTTTGCTCGCAATTATTAATAATGTCTCGCACGAGCTCGTGTTACGGGCGACTGAAAAATGCTCACTAATTGGTAATCGTAGCGTAATTAACTGCAAGGCTTTGTGTTGTGCGTTTATATAAAGATCGATATAAGAATCTGGAAATGTCGAATGATTGCGGCGACGGAGGAACAGGTGTTACGCTGTGTTTCCTGGACAGGGATTTAGCGTGGCACGCAAACTTCCATTACGAGAAACGGTACATCGTCAATGGCGGTTTTCCTCGCCATGAAATGTATTTTTAAAAACACGACGGCACTTTTTCTTTCTCTACTCTTTGGCTCTGAAACGCCGGCATGACGTAGTAAATATTATGTAAATGCGCTAAATTATAGTTGTAAAAAGTATTTTATATATTAATGATGCTACACGGCGGAGAGCGGTTTGGTTAAGCAAAATGGCAAACATTATGAAAATGATGGTTGTAATAATAAATTTGATTAACGTCGCTAAGAAGGTCGTTACTTTGTGGAATGCGCAGCTATAATTAATATGATATTGCAATTATTTTATTTCATTAAATCCGAGAACTACATTTAATGTGCCCTCAGACGCGTGTGAATTTATTTACAAAAATTATCGTTTTGTGTATGATCAATTTTAATTGCGGTTTAAAAATTAATTGAAGAACGACGGTTTGTATATAACACGTCGGATTAAAGATATTCGTTAATGAATTTTGTATATCAAATCGGTCAGTTATAATTATTACGATCTTAAATGGTTAAAAAGTATTGATTATATCGGGTGTATGATAATAAAATATATTTCAAATTGAATGGAATTAAGCGTTTTTTATATAAGTTTGATAAAAGTGGACGATCTGCTATATATATATTTATACGAAAGTATATGTGATAACGTAAAAAATTGACTTTTCGATTTCATTACACGCCCTGCTTAAACCATACCTACCAACAGACTTTATTACTATAGCTAACATCGTCGGTCGTCTATAATTCGATTGAAACGTACGCACTTCGCAACCCCAGTTATATATTTCGCAAAATGCAACTCGCGTGATTTACCACCGATCCCGAACGTTGGTCATCGAATTTCATTCTTAATGCCCAAAATTCGAATTCGCCGCGCACTTAAAAGCTCGACTTTTTTGCTCGCCGCGAGCAAAGTTTGCGCGATCGTGGCGAATACGCCGGCGGACGCCAAATAAAACCGATAAAAAACCAAACAAAATGGCCGTGAAAAACTATCGGGCGTGGAAAAAGTGTTCGCGCAAAACCCCGCCGCGAGTGCGCCGACGTGAAATTTTGATTAGCCATTTAATTAGCGCGCACCACCTTGAAAGCTGCGATCACATTTCCGTGCATTTTTTCATTTACATTTATGAAAAGTTGATGCGCGCTAAAACGTGCTCGAGTGGTGCATAAATTTGACCGGTAAAAAATAAAGCCGCGCAAGGAAAACAAGAGAAAAGACGAAAAAATCGAGCGCCAAAGAAAGACGCGCATAAAATCTGTCGATTCCGGACGTCGGGGCTTTCATCGTTTTTCGTTGAATATTCTATGGAAGTAGCGTAGAACAAAGTTTCGTACAAATCCGACGTCGGTCTGTCGGTTGATCTACTTTGCCGTCCTCTCGCACTATTTTCTTGCTCAAAACTCTGTTTCTGGGCGCAAAACTTTTGACGGTAAATAGCTCTCGTCGATTTCCGCCCCGGAGTCGTAATGTCATTTGAACGCGTCATACATAACACGTGAGTCGTCCGGCACGTCGTTGATGAAATAAAATTTCTCCAGTCTGGTTGACGACTCGATTCAAATGATTGCGCCAAATGTCCACCGTTCGTATTCAGATTTCACCGTTCGTACCGTTTTCTGAATTTGGAACACGGAATGTTTGCAAATATTGCTTTGGCTGCGACTTTATTAAGAACGTTTCGGTATTTTATTATAAACGACAAAGACGCGTGGAAGATACAAAATTAAGCAAAAAGTATCAAAGTTGTAATGCAAGCTTATAAATTGTTTTAACAAGTATATAAATTTATTAAATTTATTAAACATGTTGACACACGTTTACGTTAATTATTTATGTATATAAATTGTTGCATTCGAAATCAAATGTTACCGTTTTGTTATCATAAATTGAGTCAACATCGCAAATTCTGTATCGTCGACAAATAATTAAATAATTTTATTCAATATTGTTGTTCTTTTAATAATTCGGTGGAGTAGATTAAATAGCTGGTATGGAAACAAATGAAATTATATTTATTCAAACAAGCATAGGTTCCCAATTAACTGTTACACTAATTATTGCGATTGATTAAACGTTTTTTCCTTTTCAAAATAATTTGTTTCGTAATTTAATTCGCAGAATAACATTTTTATTCTATTATTATTATTAAATATATATATATATTAATAATGTTCGAACAAATGTTCAAATTGATCGAAAAGTTCGAAAACGGGCTAATGAGAGACAACTGCGAGTCATTTAGAATTATCATTTCGACTCGACGCAATCATTTATATAATATAATTGAAATTACAATCAAATAACAATAATTAAATTATTTACAGTCCTTCAAAGTTTCACTCATTCAAAATGCTTTCAAATCTTCTACTCATTTAAACGTTGACGTAGCTACAGTTTTATTTTAGTTATAAAATAAATAATTGCTATTATATGATTCGCTTTTTAAAAACCGTGAAATATATTTTTTATGAATAAATTAATTTCCCATCAACGGCGAACAGAAATTAATTTTTGTTTGACAATTTTTCCTGTTTATGTACCAATTATAAACAAACAAATTATAATTATTATATTTATGAATTAACATCTCGGTACATGAACGGTTATAATTATAATTTGATCCTGCGAATGTAATAAATATTTACCGAAAATAAATCGCATTCAAATAAATATTTTGGAATTTGTTTCATTAAATGATTCGTGATCCGATCCGTAAGCCGCTAAGTACTGTCCTTCCGTACTGCGAGCCGAATCAAACAGTTGTCGGATAAAAGCCCAGATTTATTTTCTTAATTCAATTTTTTATCCGCCGTTGGATTGAATGGTAAAATCAAAATTATTGATCGAACGAAGCTCGTGCGCGGCCAACTCGAAAAATGTTGAATCCCCTTTACCGTAGGATATTCGTTGTCGAATTTTACAAATTCACCGAGCAATGCTTGCCGGCGAGCTCGTAAGATAACAGTAGCCCAGCGACACGACGGAAGTGAAAGAAAGAAAAGCCGGAAGAAAAGACGACGTCACAAGTGCGGCCAATCTTAGGCAGACACGCGCGTGAAATATAGGCGTGAAGGGAAATTACTCCTCGTCGAGAAATTTCGTTCGCGCTTTTTTCATAGTATATCTTACACTATGATTAGTAACTGCATGACGGAATAAAAAGATGAGAGAAAGTGACAAAAAAAAGAGACGCCCGTAGAAAAAAAAAGAAGAAGAAAAAACGGTAGAGAAGAAGCGAGAGAGAAGGAGCACACCCTTTTAAAATACTTCACGGTCGCGCATATTTTAATTAAAATCAGATTACACGCTGACTCTTGATTTATAGATCGAGAAAGGTCCTCGACTTTGGGCGACTTTTTTGGTTTACAACGATACCTGGGACTGTGGGCGTTGATAATTTCGAACGGTCTGCGAGTGTATGTGAAATCTGCTAATTGTTTATGAATTCAAATTATCAGTAAACTTCAGTTCTTCGTAGGAAAGTATGTTGCAACGTCATACTGATTTAGGACGGGTTTTAAATATATTAATAAATACAATATATATTTTAATATACCATTTTAATATGTCAAAGTTATTGACGAGGTGTTAAGCCGACAATGAATCAATTATTTACAATTTTCATTTGCAAATGCAATCCAATGATGTCATATAAACACAAAAGAGGTGCTAGACTTACTCAAAACATTGACAGTATTATTACGACCGTAACAACAAAGTAATGAACAAAACAAATAATCTGCGTAAATCATTGACGTTGAATGATCAAAATTATAAATGTAATCGATACCTCGCTATATTATTATACCTGCAGGTAGTTTAGAAATGAAAACTATAAAAATATGATTCTTTTTTAAAGTTGTTGATAGCAAATTATATGTGTAAAAATTTAATTTCTAAAATCACTCTATCCGACTGATAAATCATTACAAAAATAATTGTATATTCAAAAACAAAAAAATTTACGAATGATAATTTGCAGCACAAAGTCTCCGAAATCAGATTCAATCCTTTTCCTTCAAAAGAACAATAACAAAGTCTAGCAAAACATTTGCTCCTTCAATTTATAAAACCGGCAATGGAAGAGTCTTTTCTACTAGTTATCAGTTAACCAAAGAGATATAAAATAAAATTTATAAGAAAACAGTATAATTAAACTTTTAATAGCAGTTTGGAGATTTTCAAAGTAGATGATTAGAAATGATCGAATATAATTATTTGATCTTCAGAAATAGTCGCATTTAAAGCACAAAGCACAGTATACCTCCGAAGTATAAAATGTTAAAACGAATCGAATTCAAAAATAACGTTCATCACTATTACACGGAGAAAAATGTTATATTAAAAATGACTACACATTATGGTATTTCAGGGATTTGGCATCAATTATTTCTGAAATTATTATACATCTTCTATACAATACAGTATCTTCTAGACAAATTATCTATATTTTATAAGACAAATTTCCATTAAGTATGGTGATTTCCATAATACTTCTCACCATATCCCCATAAAGCTATAAGTATGGTACTTTATAACGTAACTTTTTTCTACGTGTACAAACGGATCGCCAACGAATTTATATCCCTTGGTTTCCTTTCCTTTCCTTGTTCCAAACGCCATTAGTCCTTAATTTCGACAATCTTCGCACTATTTACACCGATTAAACCCGGGTTGCTGATAATTATGACGAAGGGCTGGCGATTTATTCGTAACATCGGCGAGTTAACGTTGTAAGATTGGTTAAAAAATATCTTAAATTCAATCTCTTGCGTGGCCCTTCTGGCTCGTTACTCATAGGTAGTTACGCTTTGCGCGACGCCAAGCGTAAATATCAACTCGCTTGATCTCGGGACCATGAAAATGATTCGTAATGGCGACGCGTGTTGTTTACAATCCGCATTCGGCATAAATATTTCGAGTTTATGGCGAGCGTATACGTATGTAGTAGGTCGCGCCGGATATTAAAGCGAGAGGCCACCGATAGCTTTTATCGCCCGGCAATGGTCTTCCTATGAGCTACGGTCGCACGCGAGGCGACGTTTCTCGGGATTACGAAGGGCTGCGTTGCATTTCGCAGGCCGAACCGACGCGCTGATATATTACGGCCGGCGCTATTCTCTCACGCACAAATCGCGAACGCTTTTGTCGCGAATACTCATCGCGCGGATTTAATTACGGCGTAATTAAACGGACGGGCAAAAATAGTTGCCGCGCTCGCTTCTCGAGGTCGGACCGACGATGAACCCTTCGGACCGCGCGAAAGATTGGACGGCCGGGCGTAGTTGATAACGCGGCTCGGCGCAGTCTCGCTTGCCCGAACGAAAATTGTCAGAAGAATGTCTGGCGATATAAGGCAATATTTGCGCTGCGCGGCGGTGGCCGCGATCGACGCATAAATATCGCTCGGTGACCCGCGAGGCAGACCCTTGTCAGGCGTTGAGTTTTCGCTTTGATTCGGGACGAAATCAGATGGTCCTTAGAATCCTTGAAGACCGTTGATAGAAAAACGGTCACGGGAAAGTGAATTATTGTGTTTTATTTAGTGGATTGTTTTAGAAACTATACGGTGTCATTTATTTAAAATTTCCCTTTGTGTTTTATTGGGCGCGCGGAATGGTCGTCTGATTGATAACGTCCTGTTATTGTCAACATATGTGCAAAAACGTTATAAAACGAAAGTCCTTAAATTTTGTTCGTTGGATCGAGAGAATCGTTTTCAAGCCAGTGAAAATTTCTCGCGAAGCTCATAACTTTTGATTGAAACATTTTTTGATATCCCTTATGGTTCACGAGATATTCGTTCGTGTATGAAAGTGTCAAATAAGCTTTGAAGGCCGTTTGCTTGTGAAAACCCGACAAAAACCCCGCGATAAAATATCACACGTCCTACATTGCGAATCCCCGAGCCGAGCCGCTGAAAACTGATGACTTTTTTCCCGCCCAAGTAGTCGCTTAATTTTCTCAACAACTTTTTCCCTCTTCTTTTTGTTGCAGGTACGTATCCGTCGACGCCGAGAGCCCGCCGCCAAGGGCTTCCCGTTGGCCCGACGCAACAACGCAAAACCGTTTCATTGATCGAGAGCCGCGGCGCTCGCCTTCAATTTCCCCGAGTCGAATTTTTATCGGCCGCTCCGAACAATAAGTCGAAATTTACGATGATCCGTAATTTTCAATTCCGCGAACTTTTATAGTCGAGCCGGAGGGGTGTGTTTAAGATACGTATACCTAAATGGCCATAAAATTTGAAATAATTATTGGCCGTTACATTGTCGAGGGAGCATAAAAATGTTGACAGAGCTTTTTTGTCGCTGCGCGGTCGCTCCCATTGGAATCCGCGTCTTCTTTCCCGTTTTATTTTCAAAGTAACAAGGTGAGAATGCAAGCGGGCACGATCACGGCGCGATGCTCACGCAAACATTTATTACGGTCTAAGTATCGTAACACGGCGGAAGGAGATAAATCGGGATTTTACTATCGTACTTCTGTTTCTCCTTTCGACGAAGAACGAGTGTACGCCATGGCGGAACGGTTTCGTTTAAGCTTGAGAAATTATAGCGTCCCGAAAGGTTGCTCTCCGCGCGTCGATCAAACTCTCGCGCCCGCTCGGATGAATCCCTTGACCGCGCCGTGTCCCTGGCACATATCCGTCGAGCCGAAAGACCCGTCCGGCAAATTAGCAGAACCCTTCCGTGCCCGGCGCGTCTCGGTCCGGCAACGGAATTTCAATACCGTTGCAATATTGTTTGTCGACTATTATACACCGGCCGACGACGAAAAGAGCATTGAGTGGGAAAAGAGTATTGACACGAGCGGACATAACCCGGTCGGGATTTATATTGCCAAATACCGGTGCACCTCATAATTAAATTTCTCGTCGACAGCATTCGTCCAAGGTATGTGTTAATATTGACACTTACAATCGATCAAACAGTAACGCGTCTATTGATATACACCGCGCTCCGTTAAAACTAATTTGACGAAAATGTATTAATAAATCGGGCGGGAATCATTACGCGTGCGTTTGTTTAACGCGCACGTTTTTTTGTGCCACCCGAGTATATGGTTATCGATTGTTCCTGAGCCATTGGAAAACGTTGTCTTCAAATTCAACTGCTAATACTTTAATTAAACATTTTTTTTATTCCAACCGTCGCAGTGGCGGCGCTCTCGTTATTTCCTACACGGGATTCGGTCGCATTGAATGAAATCGCCGGGTGCATATTACAAGTAGCCGATTCAATTTTTTATTTCCCACGAGAGTTTTTCGCAAGCAAATTGTTTTGTTAGGCGCATGGCTTGGCGTAATCGACTTTCGGCAACGAAGCGTTAATATGTGAAGATTTGCGTCGGATCGAAGCTTTAAGTATTATTTTGCACGGTAATAAATCATTTAATACAAAAACGAGAGGGAATGCGCGCTTGGTCCAATTTCTTATTTGTGCGTGCGCGTAAGGGCGAGTTTACAATTCTATTTTACGATTCGATTTGATGCATTTTTCCATTTTTAATAATAATTTCTTTCGTATTCTTCGATTTTGCTACTGAAAACTTAAACGATTAGAATTGTATAAATTGAATTTGAGCGGAATGGGATACGTTCCGTTTGTAATGCGACGTGACAGAATAATTATCAATTACGTACAAAATGTTTGAGTATTACTCTTACGCGCGTTGCATCAAATTATCGCAGTACTACACTAAAATGTTATGTCATCGAAGCGTTACCCAACTTTTGCATTAGAAAAAGTAATATGAAATAATTAACATATATATAATATAAATATATAACTACACGTTTCGTCAAAAGTAATAGGTTACGGGCAAAGCTGATTTGATTGCGTAAAACAAAACCCATTTCGCTATACATTATACCCGTCGACGCCTCCAAGAAAAACGAGATTCTGTGCATTTAATTTAATATTATTTTGACATGGCTTATCATTCCCGAAAACGTTCGCGTGCTTTTATACGCTCTGTAAAAAATAGCAAATTCAATTATTAACGTGCTTGCGCCATTAGAAGGAATCATTAAGAGCCCTGGCTGAAATTGCATTATCTTAGTTTACTTAAATTTAATATCCGCGCATTCGTACTATTGCAAAATGAAATCCATTCTCGTGTCGGTCGATTTTCATTCGAAAAACAAAATAAAAATAATTTTATAACTTCAGCAGCGTAACCGCCGTACTTCAACTCTTATAAACAGACACACTTCGTTTCAATAAACCCGTCTCGGTCGAAACAAAGCAGTCCGTTGAAATTATTAAACGATAGCCAGAAACGTTGAAGCACGAGCTAGGCGAACGGAGCCTCAATGCTCTTGTTAATTACGTTCGTATATGCACTTTTACGACGCGCTCGAAACTCCGACGCGTCTGTCAGTTTTTGGTATATAAACGTGCATTTTTACGAGGATATTAAATATGATTATGCCGCGCTTTTTCTTAACGAATCGCGCGCCCTCATTTTTGTGCTTACAAGCATGACAAAAAGATAAGCGCGAACAAACGCGAAGTCTCAACAAACGCAAAAATGAATCCGAAAAAAGCACAAAACGACAACCAAATCCCAACCTGTGAGGAAGCGAACAAAAAAAAGCGCAAAAAATTACCGGCACGCGTAATTTCACGACGACCACGGAAACGTGAACGAGCGCCAAAAAATCGTAAAAAATGCGTACAAAATTTCAATTAATCACCGCGATCGAAGTTTTGGATAATTATTGGAGGGATTCACGAGACGAAACACGCGAACTAATTAATCGGTCGGTTGTTCGAACATTAGCAAACACGCCAACTATTTCAAAACACATTTTTTGAACATTTCGCTGACAAATACTTTCCCGGCGTAATCATTTTGTGTTTTAATGATTTCGTTGATCAATTTTTAATTCCCTTTTTTTCCCGCCGACGCGATTGCGGATTATAACGTTTAACGTCGCAAATTAAAAATATGTAATGCATTTTTTATGGAGCAGTTTATTGATAAACGATTAAAGCAGCTTTTGAGAGTTTATTTTTAATTCAACGTGCGTTTGTACAGATTTTTGCGCGAATTCGAATACGAAGGAACGCCGATTTACGCAACGAATCGCGCACTGATTTATGTACTTTTTGAGAAACAGTGTAATATAAATATATTATATATAATTATAATGCATGTATAAATGTGGTTGCACTAAATATATAAACGAACAATATAAACTTGAATTTTAGAATGTTAGTTAGCGCATAAATATTTGCTTTTGTGATACATGTAAATAGCGCAATTATTTTCACCGTTTTTGTGAAAATTATACCTTAATTTAAAATATCACAGTAACATAAATCGATGAAAATCAATATTTAAATCCGGTGAAGTATGTAAACACAGTTGTACGAATATTAACGTACACGTAATATAAGCTTTGTACATTGCGCTCTTAAGTTAATAAATATGATATTGTTAAAAGGTATTATTATTACGATGCACGCGCGTAGTTGGTAAATATTAGGTGATCGATTTAATAACTCCATTGTTTGTTACGAGATTTCTGCGTATGATTATAATTTTAACGAAATATTTGTGCAAAATAAAAGTCCGACGCCAATGTGAATAAACTTTTAGTCATTTGTACAAACAATGCAAAATATGTGATACCAAATATTAATGATGCTATACTGATGTACCGATAAACCAACAATTCAGCTATATATATTTTTACTCGAAACAGTATTAACTCAATTTTTTTTGTCCGACAGTGAGAAAAATCCTTGTAAAATTACACCGACAGTCGGTGGCAACAAATAATCAACGTTGAGTAGGGTATAATCCCATTCAAAAAGTAATTTTCGTATTCGTAAAACGTGAGACATAATCTAACACGTCGGTTCGTCATAGCGCTGGAATACTTTAACCCCGTGATTCTTACAACGGAACACGTGTAATATTGCATATATATTGTTAACACATTACACAAGTGGTGCAGTTTTAAAGTGTTATACTCACAATGTACAGTAATTCTTCAGCAAAATGATTAACAAGATATCGGACAATATAATATTGCATTATTTTAGAATTTGTCGACAAAATTGTTTTGCCTAATATTTTGTATATATACAAAATGTCAAACTACATTAAAAACATTTATTTCAAACCAATAATAGTTCTGCACCGAAATTTATCTAATCAAGTCCTGCATAATAATCGCAACCAAAGATACATATTCACACAAATAATCCGTCGAGAATCGCAGGATTCGCGTTTATTCAGTTAAATAAAGTCATACGTCATTCGCAGTCTTAATTTTCCTTTCCACTTCCAGTGCCATCAATTTCCTTCAGCGAGGAAAAAGTCGCGGATAGAAAACGGCATTGCGAGTTAAATTATACATACACCGAGGTGCAAAACGCGATTGTTCGTAAAATGAAGATGTGATTGGGCGCTTACGAACTACTTTGTAAAACGGCGTTCGATGTGTCTGAGTGTCCTGGCCCGGTGCATTTGGAATCGCAATCGACTTATTTGAATTCCGAACATCGCGTTTAAAGAGCACTCGTACCACCAAAGAAGAAGTCAGTCCCGAGAGCACGCCCGATCGAAAGATACACCGCGTCCCCGTCCGATTCGCAACACGAAAGTAGTTTCTACGTTTCGCGCATTAATTAAGACAACAAAAGTCGACGAAGTGGCGAATGGGGCACGGAAGGGCCGACGCGAACTCAACGGCAGAGGGAAAAGAGCGTTTATAGGCGCGAAGTGGAATCTTAATTAAATGCCACGCATTGGCGTCGCTGCAACGAAACGGGCTTATCTCGCACTCTTCTATAGCCGCACACACAATTATCTACACTGTTTTTATTCCCGCGTAATAGCGTTTCGTAATTATCTCATTTTGTGAACGCAAAACCCGCGAAACGGGGCCAATTATCGTCCACGGAGGACGACGCGTTGATCGATTATGCGTTGTTATTGGTTTTTGACAATCGGTGCGAAAAACTTTATACGCGTTATTATCGCTTGAACATTGCACTGTAAAAGCAGGAACCTTTCGAATGCCTTATTTTAAGACACCACCGCCTTAAATGAAGGCGCTATGTGACTCGCACGAAAAGATGCCTTACGAATAAGCCACTTTGAAGGTTTAAGACACCGAAATATACACGCAGAAAAATGTTGCATTAAAAATTACTGAAAGTTCCGTAAATATTATTCAAAACACAGTAACTCACGGAAAAAACAAAATTTCAGTTAGAAATAACCGAACTTTTCAGTAAACATTGATGAATGTTTGTAAATATATACTGAAAATTCAGTCATGTTTACAGTAAAAACGCCTGAAGTGAAATTAATTATTTTTTGGTGTGTTTATTTATTAAAAATAATAAGAATATATAATTTTAGTTATTATACAAAAAATAAATGAAATTATACATCTATAATAATATCTTTAATATTATTAATTAAAATACAGTTAGAATGTACCATAAGTGACAGAAAACGAGGTTATGTATCTAAGGCGTCTTGCAAGTGTCTTATTATAAGTCGCCAAACTGATTTTGTAAGTGAACGACTGAAAATTGTCTACAAAAAGGTGCCTTAATTTAAGACACCTATAAGAAAACGTATTTTGTGCAAAACTAAACATTTCATCTTTCGATAGTATTCTGACCATTCTTAAATATACGCGCTGTGTGCACTTTATCTAATAATCTGTATGCAGATTGTCGGAGCACTGAATTATGTTTAAGATTGCATTAATTAAAATTGTAACGTGCGCCGACTAAACGCGTACTTTTTAACTCGATAATTAATGCGAATCAGTATCGCGAACCGTTTTCTAAAATTATACGCAGTCGTAATGCAATTTTTATAATTAACGTTACATTAGCCAAAGTGACGATACAGCGAACGCGTGAAACTTCTAACGACCAAGCGCTCGATCGTCACCGTTTCGCGAAGTATCACAACGCATTCGCTGTTTAGTTTAAAACGTTAGAATGTTGCTTTTAGTTTTGTTATCAAAATTCGCTAACCCAAGCACGCCTGTTTAGTCTTCAGCATGCATTTGTCACGTGTTTTAAGCACAATTGTAATTTATCGAATTTTAAAGCTGATGTTTATCAAAAAGCTTCTGCATATTCAGATTGCGTGTGTGACATCATATTATTAGCCACACAAACGTATCGCCAATAAACTTCGATAACAGCCATTCTATTTATTACATTATGGCCTAATTTTGAATGAAGACGCTAACAATAAGCGTAATCATTCGAAAAATTAATAATTGCATCGAAATTTACGCATAAAGTGTGTATCTCGCTCAAGGAACAAACTCGTGAAAGGCAAAATAATGATTTAACGATGTATAGTTATGGCTTTTATTTGAAACGCAGCTTAATAAATTGCACTGACAAACATTATAATTTCTCATACGAGTGTTTTTTTACTTTTTCGCGAGTTTATCATATCGAACTCTTTTTATATTATACATATAAGTACATGCACATTAAGTGCATTTAAAATTCAGATCCTTATGATGAAAATGGGTTCAGAGACTAGAATGATTATACATTTTTAAAATATATGTTTATTTCGCATTTCAGATAATATTTCTCGAAAATTTGGCATAAAATATTCTGACCTTTGTTATTATATACACATAAAATCCCTTAATAATAAATACATTCACCTTTAAACTTTTTATTCAATCATATATTTATATATATTTACAAACATATATCTCATAAATAAAACAGCCAGAAACGAAAAAGTAGATTGCAATAAACGTGATATCGATTGTATTTATAATTTTGCTTCTAACTAAGAAATGTGTGCGTAAATTGGTATATTTTATAAGCAAACGTGTCTCGTTTGACGCGCAAAGATTTATCGATATTACTATTCAGACTTTCATCTCATTTAATTTCAATTTTTAAAATTGTTTTTAAATTAGTTGTTTTATGGTAAACATGTCGGTGTAAAGACGAAACTTTGGTACTCCGTACATTGATTTACACATCAACTAGAAATTCGTTCAAGTTTTAATAAGGCAAATTTCTGCCGATTTTGCCATATTAATATAAAATGCTCTACACGTTATCAATATATATAGTAATCGTTGCAACATATGCATCTGAAATACACACACACACATATATGTATATATATATATATACATAATAAAATATGTTCATCTATATAAAAGCGCTTTTGTACGCAATATACATACGGTATTCTGAATTTAATTCGTATTTATAAATCAATGGTTTTTAAATAAGCATGACATATTATATTTTTCTTGATCAAAGTTTGTGAATTATAGTTAACGAAGCTTTCTATTTTATTGCTTATAATGCCTGACATAAGTGTGTTAATAAAACTCATTTGATAGTGGACCCAGAAATGTGGGCTGTAAACAGTTTGTCGACAGTAAGGCGTGCCTGGCACATATTTTTATATTCGTCTCATTATGTGCCGCGATCGGGTGTATCTATCGGTTATTTTTTGTAAAATGACGTAACGCCAAAGGACCATTATTAAAGCGGTAATACCGCAAGTTGATTGGTTCGTAAACAATGTAATAAAACTCAACTTGTGTGCGCGAATGACAACGCACCGTCCCACTCGCGTATTTTATTGTTTGATCTGTCTCTCTTTGGC
The DNA here is from genome assembly GCA_022817085.1 of Psilanteris sp. ZL-2020. Lineage (NCBI taxonomy): Eukaryota > Metazoa > Arthropoda > Insecta > Hymenoptera > Scelionidae > Psilanteris > Psilanteris sp. ZL-2020. The sequence continues at coordinate 22,393 of JABFQC010000425.1, forward strand.
TGTACATTTATTTGTATTGTTAGGTCGCCGCGTTGCGTTAACTGGGAAAATACTATATTCCATTCCACTATTGCACTACATACGACGTTTGTACACGACGAAAAGCCGCGCGCTTCGGATAAATGACCGCACCCGCGCCCTCTATCTTTTCGTTCGGTTGGACATCATTCGCATCATTTTCTGTAATCATTTCAGTTAAATTGTCAATTCCGTTAAACGCTATTCCTTTTATTCCCTGTTTAATTACAGGTTTCTGTGGTCAGAATTTTATTTATGTTGTTTGATATGTCTTAATTATGAAATTCTTATTGTTCCGTATCTATATATATATGTATATATAAAATGATTGGTTTTGAAACAATCGTGATATTGAATCTCATCATTATTATTTGTAATAGTTAATTTCATTTGAATGATTTCATCTCGTGGTTTATTTATGCAATCGTCTGCGCATGTCTGCTTACACCACTGACACTATATTTTTTTGAATCGACAGTATGACATTTTAATTTCTATTTAAATTTTATTGTTTTCTTTGCCACTCGGTTTCGCCTTTCACGCCGCACCTCTTCAATTTTCACTTTATTCATCAATTCATACGTGAATTCCGTATTGACCCACCCATTTTCTTCGCTTCTTCTATCCGTATGTTTTCCTTCTTTTTTCTTTTTCCTATACGCGAAGCCTGAAAGGTCACCAACTTTGGGTGTTCAATGCACGCTGCTTTATGGCGACTTGATTGTGCGACTCTTGTTTAAAAGTTAAGCGTCAATGATGTAGCGAATAAAATTGTACACGTATAAAATTGTGCACATATAAATTGAATGTGACTACCAGCGAAGAAACTTAAGTATTCTATAGTATCGACTATGTTGTTTTTATAGTTAACTTCTATTTTGTGTTAAACGTATATTATATATATACGTATGTTTGATCAAACATTATATAAATTAAATGTTGGAAAATGTTTCAAGCAAATAGATTTTAATAATATTACACGGAGACAAAAATATAGCAAATGTTAACTGTATACTTTATATGGTAAAGCAAGCACAAAAACATGTTTTTCACAATTTAATAGAATTTATAAACAAAAATATTATGAATTTGAAAAATTTTACCATATTTTAAGGTCAAATTTGTCTGAATCTAAAAACATGTTTTTTTCCACTTGCATCACCAGAAAGTATGGTAAAATGTTACTGTACTTTTTTCTCCATGTATTTATTAAGTTTTTATCCACATATACTTACAATAAACGTATATAAATTGCAACTATTTTATCGATGTACAACAATATAATTTTTCAAATAAAAATGCATTAATTTAAAACAAGAAAATTAAACTTCTATATATACGTAATATATTTTTTTTCTACTTGAGTTACGATTTCATTATTTATAAAATAAACGTTATCATTATATTTCATTATATTTTTATGAAATCCTTGTGACAGATCGTTATGAAAACTTGAAAAATGTTGTATTCTATATTGAAATATTTTATAAATTTTAAAAACCATCTTTGGATATTTTCAAAAACGTTAACCGTAGTTTCCAATATGCAACTGACATTGTTTCCATCTGTAATTTTAAGGCCCTTAATTTGCATATCTTAATCGAAACTGTGTAATAAAAAATTTAATTGTATAAACGAATGATCTTAATAATATTATAGTATTACTATATAAATTCCAGCGATTAATGTTGTCTTTTATTTCAATAAAACAATTATCCGTACAATTAAGAATTTGCCAAGTATAACTCGTTGATCGTCATTTTTGACTGAAGTGATAACACATAATTGGCACAAATATATCAGATTTTTATCACTTTTTCGAGTAAATGCAGTATAACCTTTTCATTGCTGATGATCTGTATTCATCTTTTCTTTGATTAATTTATGCAAACACGCAATTATAGTACTTTCTGACCCGTAAATTTAACCCAAATCTTATCCAAAAGGGGTTTACATAACTTTTACATATTTCGTTAGTATACCACTTGTATGAAAAATAGAATATTAACAAGATACGGAGAAAACTGAATTGCACGATTTAAGTGGTAAGAAGCCTAAGTGGTAAAATCTCACTCTTCAAGTGGTAAGAAATTTATTTCGCCACTTGAGTCAGTAATACAAATACGTCTTGCTCACAACGCATGACAATTCTATCCTGCATAAGAATAGAGTATTCTTTTTTCTATATATATACTCATATATATAACCCTTCTGTTGTGAATAATGGTAATTCAATATTTCTTTCATAAACTTTAATAACTTTAACGATGATATTAATACAAAAATAATTTCATAACAATTTCTTAGAATTCTTATTATACAACGAAAAAAATGTCTTTATATATTAGCATAACGTTATTTGTATTGAAAACTACGCGCTTTTTAACAATTAAAACTTTGCTTATTATAAAGTTTCACTAATTAACTCAAGAACAACAGCACGCCATTTTACGCACGTAAATTGACAGCTTTAATATCAGTAATTTAAGCATTTTAAATGTTTGAATTATTTATTATTATTTAATAAATTTAAAGGTCACTGCTGTTTACGGATGCGCGTTTCGAAACAAACGAATGACATCGAGTGGCAAAACAAAGTTTTTTATAACCCATCTTGAAATAATAATATTTACGTTTTGGAGAATTAGTCGAAATGCTTGTTTAGACGTATTTTCGAAATTAAATTTCGCGTCATTCGAGTCGCAAGTCTAATAACTTCTTGTTTCGCACCGTCAACATTTGCACGCGGATTTTTTTTTCTTCGTTTTTTGTTTTGTTTTTGATTGTTTACAAAATCAATACGCTTTTAAGGTATATCTATATATTTCTCGCAATTCTATTGTCAATTACTTTTTCATGCAAAACCCATACGACAGACTTTTTCTGCAAGTCTCTTGTCGCCCTTTGTTGACTTTTCACAAATGCCATTTTTGAAAATGTTTTTTTGTTTGATCTTAACAAAGGGAGCTTCCAAAAAAGCGACGGTTTTTAATTTCACTCGACGAACAGTTTTCCCCTTATTCCTCTATTTACAATTCAGCGCGTATCGCGACAAATCAACGTCGACGTATCGTTTTCCTTTGCAATCCAACGAGTGCGATCCCTTTATCCGCGGAAAAGCCCTTCTCAATGGGAATATATCCCACTTTAGAAAAGGAGGGAAAGAGACAGCAGGCACGCGGAATCATGTAATTTATATATTTTGAGCATCGGTAGAACGTTCAAAGTGGATATCGAAATAAAGTGTAAGGATCGCGAGGGGAGATATAGGGAACGACGAGGTTTATGGTGTTCGTTGATTTGGAAATGAAAGATTTTGTGACAATTGCTCGAGTGCGATTTCTGCGTCACGACTGCTTTTATAGTTTGTTATATTTGAAATTATTCAATATCGATACTTCATATTTTGCATTTTCAATTTCAGCGAATTGGAAATAAAGGCCGATAAAAATAATAACGATAAAAAAAGGGGAAACAAAAAATACAAAGATACATTTTGGAGGAGATTCGTTATTGGGCAAAGCGAAATTGTGTTTGCTATTCTAACTGAATATTCTGTATTATTATTGTCGGCCCGATAAAGCGGCTCGGATTCTCCAACAATTATAAATCGCGCGAAAAATCCGCTTGCGCCGGTTTATAATTCGATAAGTAAAAGCCAAAAACCCGTGTTCGGGTTCGCGTCGTTTTTCATCGGAGCCTAGATGGCGCTCCGACGGGGGATGCAGTTGCCACTTTGGTTATTTATGGCTCACCATATAACCCACGTCGCCCTCTCTCTCTCTCTCTCTCTCTCTCTCCGCTTTCTCAATTTCTTTATCTGCCTCTCCTTCTGTGTTTCCTTTTCATTGGGTTGCGCGCGACCCAGTCAACTTTGACTCCGACGCATTCGCAGAAATTTACGGAAAGGAATTATCCCCGGCGCACAAAGCGGTAGCGTAATGATCACGGGACTCCAGCATCGTGACTAATTGGCTATCGATTATACGTCAAGCCCTGAATCGCAACCCGAGGCACCCCGTGGCAACTCGATATGGCTTTACCTTGAACACACAAACCCCGATGTTGTTTTTTGTGTCGGTTTTTGTATTAGTAACCCCGATAGTTTTGCGTCAGACTGACATATAAACGAACCGTCGAGGTTTTGAAAAAGCTCCGCGTACATTCATTTCATTACTCCATATATACACGCGTAGTCGTACAAAGCCGTATAATTTTGTCGCGCGTATCGCTTCTTCGGTACACAATCGTCATTGATGAATTTTGCGCTCGCCGTGCCCAGCCGAGTTCTGACGCCGCTGATTCGGCGCAACTCGTTGACATTTTTTACGTTCGTTAATATTCCAAGCACCCGAAGCATCGGCCCTCGGCTTCTTCCCCCAACGCTCCGCACGCGTTTACACACGAAATATTCCAAAAATGACGCCGCGCGTTGTAACTAATTGGGTATCGATTACACGGCAAGACCCGAATTTACAACCCAAGCCGCGTCGCGACAATCCGATGTGACTTCACCTCGGTATGCCCCTTCTTTTTCCGAAATCCGCTTGCCAAAATAAACGGCTAATTTTAATCAACTAATTGAATCATTAAGTTTGAAGTAACGTAATTAAATTGCCGAAGATATTGCGTTCTCTAATTACGCAGCGCTTGGATGTAAATTTAAACAGATTTAAAAACAAATTGGACGTTTCCTGTAAATTGTTTCGTCGTAAATTCCATTTTGTTTTGTTTTTCCCGTGGAATATCGGTAAAAGCATCGCTATCAGTTGCAATGCTTGTTTATGCGAAAAACTATTGTATTAGTCTCGCATGGTCGCACAAGAACATCTGGCAAATAAATGGCCGTCTTTTGAAGAAATTCTCTGGAGGAATTATTTCTGCAGATTACGTCACGCAAAAAAAACGCTAAATTAATCAGTTCTTATAATCCTATGTGGTCTATATAAACGACAGAAAATGTGTTTAATCTTTACCTCCGGCTATTTTTCTCCCGCGCCAATTTTTCACGTGTCCGCGAAAACTTGCGGAGAAAATTACTCGCTCCGACTGATCTTTTTTTTTCTTCTTTTTCTTTTTCGCCATGCTAAATTACGAGAATTATTTCTTCTTGCCATAAGTCCGATTCGTGGCGTTTTTCACGTATATTAAGTTGGCAGCGCCCATGTAGCAAAATAAAAAAAAAATAAGTGGAGAATTTAAGGCTCATTTAAGGCTCATTTAGTGCCCCATTCCCGAATTTAAGGCTCCATTATTTTTATTAAAAACGGTGGGCGCTGCTAACTTAAGTTTAAGTTAGCAGCGCCCAAGTGAGATTTCGAAAACTACGGTAAAAACAAAAAAATGAAATACACCAC
>JABFQC010000426.1:0-27762 GCA_022817085.1 Psilanteris sp. ZL-2020
CGCGGCTGCACGCAGCCCATCGAGCTACCACCCGCGACGTCAGCACGCGTTGCCACCCCCGTCTCCCTCGCCACGACCGCCCGCCCCCCTACCCCCCCCCCCATCTCCGCCACCGGCACCACCAGCACCAGCGCCGCCACTGCCACCGCCGCCACTGCCGCCGCTACCACCGCCGCCGCCACCGCCGCCGCCGCCGTCGCCGCCGCCACCGCCGCCGCCTCCACCACCGCCACTACCACCATTACCATTACTACCACCACTACCACCACCACTAGCACTTCCACCTCCACTGCTTGCTCCTGTGCTACCACTTCCGGTTGTTGATGCGGAAAGTGGTTTTCCTACTTTTTTTACAACAAAGTAATCAAACGTTTGAGGCTCACTTTTTCTGTTTTACTTTCTTACTTTTATTCATTTATTACGAACAAATATACTCGCTTGACTCGATTTGCTTGTAAATGATTAGAAGCAAGTTCGTCTCTTCGTAGTTGTTTTAGACAAATGCACCAAGAAAATAAGTGAATCAGTCATTGCATTGGGTTAATTGTTAATCAACAATCGTTCGTAGTTGATTCGCAGATGTTAAGTCGAGAACAATAGGAACAATATAAAACAACACGAATTATTTTCTCAGTGCAGAAGTCCAAACGGTTAATTATGTAAGAAACGAATAATTGCGAGCAATAAATACTTACCAGTGGTTACTACGCTCGGAAGTACTCCAGTTGCAACAACGGAAGGTGTGTCAGGGGCAACAACGTCCACTTGGGTTGGCGTTGGTCGCGGATCATACGCAGTCGTACTATCGACATAATCCGCACTCAATTCGTAATTTGTCATTGCCTGATGATTGTAATAACTCGATCCACCCGTGCCAGGTCCTGGTGACGCGTATTCATTGTTTCCATATGTGTATCTAAAACACACACCAAATTAAAAGAACCCGTTCCTTCTTCGCTTGACAGTTTTATATATGGAAGTTCAAAGTCAAATCAACTTATCAAACGTTTTATCTCTGTTTATGACAATGACGAGATGAGACTTGATATTCACAACTTGCGAGCAACTTAATTTATTCTTATGCTTTTAGGGAAAAAATATTCCATCTGATATTTAAAATTTGTTCAAATGCAATTAAACTTGATTCTAAACCGACAAAGTTAATATAAAAAATACTCAAACTTCCGAATGGATCAGATTGGATATTTTTTAGCGCAAACGGACAAAAAATGCAGTTATAAAATGTGTAACAACTATTGGTATATTTGCAGTGCGTTTAACATGGAACATTTAAATGTTCTGCACCGATTATTGGTGACGATGTTCTTGAGATGACAAGCGTTTAAAGAGTCGCAGGCCTCATCTTCACGAAGCTTTGCAGTGACGTTAGAAGGATCAATCTGTTGTACAACGAATCTGCCATTCTTCGAATATACTGACCCGCCGTTGTAAGAGTGATGCTGATCCGAACTGCTTGGAGTTTGGTGCTCGAAAACGCTGCTGTCTGGTGCTGTTTCTGAGGCTGCTCTCATCTGTGCTCTATGAAATCGTACTTCATCTTCCACTTTTTCTCTTTGCTTTTTCGACATTCGGCCAAACTTAACGGCTGAAAATTAAACATTTCATATAAATGAATTTGTACCGGTGGATCGTAACGATCCGGTTTTAACGATCGCCAAGGTCACAAATAATTTGAAATTTAATATTCAAAATGAAGCCAAATTTAAACAATTTTAAAACCGCGTCCGCGCAGATAGTGAACGGGTGTGATTTTTTTTTGTTAGAAACGACGGTTTATGAACAGAGAAACGCTAATGAGTCGGAAAAATCTGATATTACAATTAGGTACTTAAGCGGTCTATTATAGCCAATTATCGCAATAATCAACTTAGACCGTAGGTCCTATCCAGCTATTATAATCGCGTTATTACTCCGACTCGCAGTGACGCGCGCGCGCACAGAGCCTTCGACTTCTGGCGATTCAGCCGACAAAAATCGCCCAAGAAATTGGTGCTCGTCTTCTAGAACGCGGAAGTTGCACCGTGATCGACAGTTGTAGTGGCACGACGCCGTGACGTCACGCGGAGGGACGCGAGTACTACGTCACACATCTGGCAAACCGCTACGGTGTACGTGTGATATAAGCACGCATACACACGCAACGTACACAGTTGAGCGGCGAAGAGGTTGCAATCCGCTTTGCCGGCCGGCTGGCCACGTGACTGACGTCAGAAGACCAGCTGAACAGTCACTGACAAAGAGGGAGCGAAGTGCAGCACTGCACCGCCCATGTGCGTACATTTTGTCTATACGTATTCATATTGTATATATTCATACGTATATATATTGTATATATGTAATTGCGCAATCGCATAAATGCATAACTACGCTCAAGCGTACGTTTGTGCCGGCTATAGGCAGAAAAAGTAAATAATTATTTCGTCTATATGTGCACAACTGTATACACGTTCGCATCTATATATACGCGGAAGACGTGGAGGGGCAACCACGAGCGTTTTGGGACGCGCGCAAACGAGCGAGATAGCTCGCGCGGCGAGACAAAGAGCGATGCTGAAGAGAGGGTGATCGACCGACATATGAACAGACAGAGACGCCATCAGGAAGAAGACGCATTCTGGCTGCATGCGCTCGATGCATTTATTTCTGGCGCTATATATAGCGTCTGAAATAAGGCGGCATACGCAACGACAGTCTTATCACTAGGCGCGTGACTTCGACTTTCGATACGCGAATAATGCAAATGAGCTCGAATGTTATGTTGACGATTGTTTCAGAGACACGGCTAATCACTTTCTAAACTTAGGTACAATTTGGGGTCAATCGGGCGACTTTGTGCTAATGTTTAACTATTTCTCTGTTTGCCAATTCTTTATTAATTCCTTTCCAAAGTATTTCGAAGACTAAACAAGATTAACGGACGAATCTGGCCAAGTATGCAAATTATTGCTTTTGTTAATTGCTGCAAAACTATGGACTGAGCTTTATGTTTCTTTGTTTTAACGAATCTCATTATTTGAACTCGTTCAAATTCGATACTTAACCTCGTCAGGTTAAGACAAAATGGTATTTTAACGTTTTGTTGATAATATGTTTGCGAAAATGAATAAAAACGGCATTAATCATTTTAAGCGCTCGTATCGTGTCGTACCTACAGTGTCAGCTACGAATACTTAAGTATGGCGTACCGTTATACGAAAATACAGCTTTGGGCAGAACACGGATGTCTATATGTACTGGCCGTGGCCATTTACCGCTATTCCTGCATATGACTCGTCAAAAAAATATTGCACAAGTATGTCACGTAACATTAGAACTTTTCAAAATCCAACCAAATTTAACGTAAGCAATCAAATCAGAAACTTTCGCTTTGAACAAGTAAATTATTTATTTATATTTTGCACGCATTCATTTATAAATTCAAATGATATTTTATACAATTATTGGGATCGATAATTTTTTCTTCATAAACATTTCATTATGCTGCTTATTGAACTGTGATAACCAAATGCGCCTACGTAAGAGTCTTCTTTGGTGTCGATAAAAGAACACGAATGATAAAGGGTCGTACACCCCAAGCTTACGTGGACTAGGATTGACATAAGTGCATATTCATGCGATTCCATACTACTTATTCGTTTGATTTCAACTCTTAGCAGATTAGATTAGTGTACTCCTCACCGATAAGCTTGGTATATCTGATTCAATAACCAATTTTTTCTCATGCAAACATTTTTTCCGTGTGTCGTCAAGTAACATATTAAATTAATTTTCGACACCAGTTTATATGATTTTATTTATTATTTACCCTTGATTGACATATATGTATTTTGCAATGTGTGTAGTGACACTGACTAGGTTTTGATTTTGAACACGCAAACAATTTTGACAGTAAATTTGTTTACTTCATTTTGAATTCCAAGGGATGGTTGGTTTGAAAATGAATCTAATATAGCACGACTGATAATTCTATACGTATTTTTCTGAATAACATTTTAATTTTTAAGAAACGTGTTACAAATGCCTAATGATTTTTTAATTTTTGCAATCGAATTGCACGAAGAATTTATAATTTGATTATATTAATATTCACATTAACGAGTTAAATTCATAATATGTAATCTAATATAACATTTCACATCAAATATTGCAACGTGTTTAATATTTTAATATTTATTTATATAAATTATAAAGAAGAATTAAAATTTGATTATTTAATAAGTTTGTTTGCGAGTTAATGTTATAATATTTAAAAGGAATTTAAATGATTAAACTGTTTGCTAATTAAATTATAGGGAATTGAATAATAATGCTCATAAATTAATCGATATTTGGCTATATAGGTTAATCTTATTATAATTATATAACCTAATTGTTAAGCTATGTAATTTTTTAATATTTGAGCTAAAAATTAAAATGACTGTCAATAATACTTTTCAACGAGTTTGCCAGCGTTTTGATGCCAATAGTTTGGTCTTGTTACTTTGTTGGAGGTTTAAAAACCTATACTCACCATCTCGGGACATGCCGAGCCGTAGGCACTTTTGTAGCCGGCAATACTGGCACCGATTCCTGTTGACGCGATCGACCACGCAATTCTTGTTCCGCGGACATTGGTAATTCACTACCGATGATTGAGACCGCCTAAAGAAACCTTTACATCCTTCGCAGGTGATTACGCCATAGTGAACGCCACTGCTCTTGTCACCGCAAACTTTGCAGGGAATTATTTCAATCTGGGCTGTAATTAATGAAAATAAAATTGATTAGCATACAGATAATTGTATTTTCGTTAGCGTAAATGCATTTATATTTAGATTAATACACGATCAACTTGAATCACCAAGTACGCGAAAACGCAAACATACTAACAGCAGTTGGTCTCAAACAAATTGATCTTAAACTTTTATTAGTGATTTATAAACGTTTCGTTTCCATACGCAATCTTGTAATTTGTGCGCTTATACCTAGGCGGTGTAATGGAAAAAGAAAAAAGAAAGAAGGATAAAGAAATGCACGTTCGAACGTTATTTATTAATATGCGTTATGGGGTATGGGCTATTCAATGGGAATATCAACTTGTACGAGATACAAGCCGTAGACATCGTGTGATTGTGAATACAGAAAAAGTATTGATCGAGCGCCGACTGTGAAATAGTATTGATTCTACCAACTATGTTTGAAAAATCAATATCGCGCTGGAAAATGACGATTTTGTGGATTTTGGCCTTGGTTGACAAAGTTCGGCTATATGAATAATCCCCGATGGCATTACATTTTTCTGTTACTTATTTTTAAACAATGTACGCTCTTTGTTTCTCGTTAAACTGAAGCGAGAAAAGACATCGACTATTTATCACGCGTATTATTTGCTTATCAGATTAGACAATTTACCGACGTTATATCATTTTTCGAATCAATGCCTATCTCGTATCAGACGTTACGTCTGTCGATCAAATTGTTCGCGACATACTTGCAGAATTAAATTACGATTTGTAAATATTACGGTATGGTAAAGGTCGACGCCGCCGGTTCCGCGTTGGTCAATGCTGCTCTACTGTAAAACAAAAGTACCTCGTATTGAATTCGCTTGAATTCTCCTATCGTCCGCTAAATTGGTCGCGGACGTCGGTCGCGTTTGAGGACTGGTGCTGTCCGCGCCCCAAGATGCCCCGCCGAACGCTGACAAATTTGCCGCCATCTATCTACCGCTGGATTCTGAATTTGTGATTTGTGACTTGCGTCACGTAGCATGTTCATCTAAACTCTGCAAATTTGTTATATTTATCTGCTACGTTGATAATTGCGTTGCGTCTTCTGCGCGTTGAGTTAAAAATAGATGCCTCGCGGCTTATTTGTCACCGAGCGAAGAACGAAAAAGGCTGCGCGATAGCCATCCGGCAAAAATGGCCCAATGTCGCTTTTGGTTCCGGACGGATGTTAACAAGACCGTAGACTGGCTGCACCATGGAGCGAGAGATTACATAACCAAGAACGATGAACTCTCGGTACAGTCACCTAACATTCTGCTCCTCTCTTTCTTATTCAAGCAGAATGCAAACTCCGCTCGCATTTAATCGCAATTCGTCACAATTTTCGGCTAGAATAGGCGGACGTTCCTGGCACGTTATCCGCAACAATATGTCCCAAGCAGCGCGCAACGCGTATCAAAATAGAATCAATATTTTTACCCTGGACCAAACTTTCATCCAAATTGTTATCTGGCGCTTATTACAATCTAAACTGCGACACGCGCGATTCGACACGAGTCCTTGGAGCCGAATCATGGGGGGACGTCGGTCTCCATTTGGGAACATGCCCGAACTGAACTACGCGGTACCGGTACAGCATGTTTTAATGCCGCGGCGGCAACAATCAAATTAGAAACAATATCGAAGACGCGGCACTCGCGACGCTTCGCTCCAAGGAGCGGATCACGACGACGGACGCATTGCACTTTTATCGGTGTTTGCACTTTCGTAACACAGGCGGTATCCGCGCTTCGAGAAAACGAACGGGAAGCCCTGCACGACTGACGCTTGTATTTTTCGGGGTTCAAAGAACCGAGATAGCTCGGTCGGCGGTGCAAGAAAGAAAGAAGGAAGAAACGCTGGAGCGAGAGAGATCGGACGAGCGTTGTTTTTCGGGGGACCAGCGTAGCTTGGCATCTCACAATATGTCAGAATCCCCACCATGTGCGAGAGTCGTGCAGTCGGGTCACTGAACTGTGCGCGCCTCCGCCGATGATTCCCGAGTAGCCTCGCCACTTTGCCTCCTCCTTCTCCTCTTTAGAAGCTGCTATGTGTCGTCATCGTCATCGCGGTACAGCTCCCCCCTCCTTCCGCGTTACTCTGAATATCGCATGCAGTATCAGCCACGACACATTCGCGATCCGACTTCTGTTGGAAGCGACGGCAGACCTCTATAATTTTGCGATTCACCTTGCCACTTTTTCAGCGCGGAATGCGTAACAAACACTTGGAATTTCAGCTCCATATGATTGGTTCTAACAAACTTTATGTAACGCGCGTCGCTGTGCCAGACTCGACTAATTCAATTATTTGGATCATTGCTCAACGAGTCTTTAAGCTTTGCGGCAACTTTTTCCTTTCAATTTGTTTCGTCGAATAACAAAAGTAACACCATTTCGTTTTCCAATTCGGTCTCGGAACTCGAGAAAAGGAAAGACGATCCGCACTCGATGATTCATTCGCGATTTATTGTCTACGCAATAATTACGAATTTAGTCTTGTGGCGGAGAAGCAGAAAACGACGCTTTGATTAGCCTATCATTCGTCGATTCGGCCGATCTTGGTAAATAGTTCAGCGACCCTTAAGCGCATCCAATAAGACAACTTTTCTTTTGCGGCGCCCTAAGATTTCGTAACACGATACCGTGACACGACCAACTACTACTCGGCACCGGAAGAGATACAAAGCACGGTTTAATGGATTCGACGTTTGTTTACTTTACAATAATAAATATTCGGCGTATATTTAAACCTTGTTTAAATACAAGGTCTATATACGCCGACTATATACCTGCTTTTAAATTAAGTCGCAAACAAAAATAATAGATCGGCAAACAAGCAATTTGAAGCCATCATAACTTTTTTTTTTGACTGTTTAGTCTTATTATCAACGCAAAAACAATTGCGCATTAGATTATAAGTGAACAATATAAAATTGTCTGGTTTCTGTATATACAATCAAGTGTATATAAATAGAATGCTATCTGATGTTGCATTATGATTACGTATTTGACGAACAATTGTTTAACAAAATTCAATTGTTTAATTTAATATATCATTTGCTTTGTAAAAACAAAATAATAATTTAAAAATACCGATTAAATTGTACTCAAGTAACATATACATGTATGCCGTTATATATAATTTATACAAAAATATTACAGTTATATGATCTCTAAGAATAACTCAAAGAATAAGAAATTTGGTTCAAATAAAACCAAGTTTTTGAAACTACATGAAATCTAAGAGGATAACTACACGCAGCTGACATTGGCTGACATTTAGAGCGGCATTTTTTTCTTTGCGCGCTGAATGTTTAAAAACACATTTTTCAAAAATCACCATTCTACCACCATTTTACCACCATCGTAAAAATCACCATTTTACGAGTTTGGTTTATAATTAAACAGAAGTCTTATTTATATTTTATATTGATCCATATATGATGATGAAATTGATTTAATCTATATCCATCTATCTATATATATACATACACATGATGCAATATAATACACGATAAACAATTAATTTATATTAATTTAATTATCATCATTAATTAGCATATCTGCCCTTGCGCGGAATGGTCTGACCTATCGATATGCCATTCCCTTATTTCATATTACTATATCGTTCTCTTATACCGTATTACCCTCAGTAATTTCTTCCGTTTGCTTTTCTTACGCTCGTATATTCCTTCATACACGTTAACCAAACTTTGACTTTAAATTTTCTTAGATGAATTGGTAAAGGAAGTCACAGCAATTATTATATTATTAGCTAGATTTATATTTCATAATTATGTTCGTTTTAATAATTAACGTAACGATTTGTTTAAAAAAGAATAAAACGTTTTAACGTTTTTCAACACTGAAAAAAATGTTAGGTTGAAACAGTTGGCACAAGCATTCGTATAGTTGATGTAAACAAATGAATAGTTGACTATACATATGCTTTGTTCACTCTAATATTTCTTTCCATAAAGTAAAAAGTATAATAAAATTAATAAACATTATATTCAAATAATTATATAAGTTATTAATTATTAATACGATTAATTAATATTATTTATAATTACAATAGGTATAATTATTTCAATTTCTCACATAACAAACGGTATGAAATAAAATAAAAAACTACGTTAAAGGAAATTTTGAATAATTCAACCGGGATTATAAAATTGTATATAATTTTATAACGTACTTTAATTGTTATAAACGGATACTGGCTTTACACTAGCTTGGTATTAAATAGCAGCAACAAAACGCATAACAATTTAAAACATTGGAAGTGACTTGTATACGTTTCATTTCTCAACGCGTTAGTTCTCGTAATATTTGACGAAGCCACGAATCGTGAGATAAAAGTACATCAGTTTCTCACGAGGTTAACGAGTTGTTTTACAGCACAAATGTGGCAGTCGGTTGCAGATAGAAGGAAAGCCGTATGACAGAACCGTGATTTGCGAAACAAATGTAGGTCAGCATGGAATATGGGTTCGCATAGTGAGAGCGCGCGTCAATAGCAATTACTTGATCAACGCACATAGAGATGGTGTTTAAATTTTGACAATAACTTTCTTACATTATTATACAGCCTATACGAATTATTTTCATTCGCCAGAGTCATAGTACCTCAAGCTGACGACAAAACCGAATCTTCTCATAAGTTACGTTATTTATTGGTTTCTCACAATTTGGGTATTATTTTTTCTTATCCACGGTGTAATCTCATTTAGCCATGGGCTCTTCGATGAACTGTAAAGTCATTTGATATTATTTAGTAGAACAAGTGTTTTTTATAAAAATTAATAAAATAAAAATCTAAGTACGAACAATGTATTTAATTGGCATTTGTCGCTTATGGTTTGTGTAGTTTAGAATATAGACGTAGACAAACATCGAACGATAAAAGAAACGTGCAATATAAGTTTCAGTAAACGATACAATTTTGCTTGTTTTGTTAAGCATAAAATTTATATCTGAAAAAATTGTTGCGAGCAATTAATCTGGTGTATGGATTTAAACTATTCAGATCATAAAAGTCAATGGTATCATGAAGATTGAGAGATATATCAGTAACGGTTGCTTTCTCTAACGCAGACTGAAACGATCGTTACAGTTTCCTTATGCGAGCGATGTGGTAATACTTGCGACACTATCATACCGGTATAAACGCGGTGGCTGATTAAGCTGCCGATGCCAAGCTTGTAGGGTATTCGAAAAAGTTTGCTCAATTTGGGTCTGGGGAAACGAATATTTGATACATTGTACATATTTAATTGAACTTTGATTCGACGATTCCCTTCAATGTAAATCAAGGTTTAGATTTAAATATCTATATTCTTTTTTGACGACAAAATGATCAACTGCTTATTCCAACAGCATCGACAATTTTTCCACTCGTCTATATATATAAAAGTACGCATATATAACTAAACATGTTTTATAGAATTTTCATTGCATATTTTATTATTATTTACAAACTTTATTGTTTCGTTTGTTGAATCTGTTCGTTATATTCTACGGTCACAAAATCGGTTTTATTGTTTTATAACAAATGCGATACGCGCGTTCATTTGATTGTGACCATCAAGTTTCTGCAATTAAGTCTACGTATGCTCGTAAACGACCATATTACTAGTTGTAATATGTATTAATAACACCATCCAAAAATTGCAAATAGGACCAGAATGTTGCGTATGTCGAGTGCATGGCTCGAAAGCAAAAACAGCTATCGGTAAACGAGTCGTCGAAATTATTGACAAAAATTTGGCGCATCTGTATTTCGCGTACTTAATAAGTTGCGCGTTCCAATAGGTTCGTTGCCGGCCAGCAAACGCGATACGTAAAGTCAAAGTCGAGCAATCGAAATCTCTACTATGCCTTCGAAGGAAAGCATTCGATTGCGAAAGTTACCGTCTGAATGAAAATCTAACGTTTTTCCGGCGGTCAATACGAAGTCGACGCGGGCGCCGTTCGGAAGGAAGAATAGTCGTGAGTTGGGACGGTGAACGACCGGAATACGTGCGCATGCGCCGAGATGCCGCTGACCCAGATGCACAACACGATTGGCGCTCGGCCGTTTCCGACGACGCTCGGCGCGCCTCGAGCTACACGGACGCCTGCCTGACCCACATCGCCTCGCGCCACTTGCCGCTGTTCGCCATCGTTTGTGGCGAACGCGTTATCCAAATTTCGCGTTTTCAACAAATTATATATCAGCTTTTATTCCCACTAACAAACAACGGCATCACAATTACAAACGCGTTGTCTTGTTTGTTCATAACCAACCGTTTTTTAATTGATAATTGATATTATGCGTACGCGGAGCATATTATAATGCCAGTACCTTTGTTCGGCCGTTAATCGTACAATTAATTAATAATAATCAAATTATCAGACTTGCGTTTTTATTAGAAGAATCAACTGAATATTATTTGTCAAATCCTTTGCAATAAATAACTAATATATATATTATATATTGGGTTTATAACCCGGAAAAGGCCATTGACAACAAACATTCTTTCAATAACAATTCAGAATCTATCCGATGATTACACGCATCGATGTAAAATCATTTTAAAAAATTACTTTAAAACCTCATGTCTCATGAGAATTGTATAACTTTGATGGTTAAACCATTAACCCATTTAACCCCGTTTTAAGCGATCTTTACACAGTTGCGGAATTCTAGTATGATCCTGGTTAAATTATTGTTAGATTTTGAGAAAACGATATTTGTATTATTTTTCTCTTAAATATACGCAGGAGATGGATGTAATTATACTCTTGTACTAGATGTGCATAATTTTAATAAATATTTAACATAGCAAAAAATATTATTAATACGTTACAACAAATTCCGAAATGTTTATTTGCGTGCTAATAAAGTTACGAATGCTACTTTTATTAAAATAATTTTATACCCGCAGAATTTGTGATTTATAATTATTATAAATACGAATTTGTCTAAACTTCAGTGTAAATCATTACTGTAATTGTTATTCAAAATGAAGAAGGCAGGCATGGCTGGATATATATAGCTGTACGGCAACTTGCAAAATTAATATTTCTGAATCAACAAATTGTTTGACCGTAGTACCAAAGTGCGTATGTAATTTGTGTATGTTGGAAAAATTCAACAATAAAATATTCATTAAGCTTCTTTGTGTCGAGTCATGTTTTCTTTAAGTCGTTAAATGGTTACTGAAAAAGCCGAAGTGGGAAACCTAACAATTCTGGCGCAAGAGCTAAGTCGGTTGAAAGCAAGTACCCGTTGTCCGGTGTGACGTAACAAATTGAAAGGGAATCGTAGCGGCCTTTCTTGATGATCCGAATCACGATCCGCGCACCACAGTCTGCCTGTCTGTCTGACTCGGCAGATATTTCGTTCTGTGTTGCGCATTTATAAGCGTAGTTAACAGAATTCACCAATACTCAATAATTTTGCAATGCTTCGGAACAATATGCTATTCGACGAAAGCCAAAATATTGCACTGGAGTCAGTTTCTGCTAATATATGGTGAACGAATGAAGAAAAATGAAATTTACAAATGGACACGCAGTTCCGCGATGACATCGTCAAGTCGAAATTATAATACTTGTGGTCCCATTCGAACTGGTCTAACACGTATCCACATTTGTAACTGAATAATTTTTGCAACTTTAAACCAGTATCTGATAATTCATTTAATACCGTTTTGCATATCGCGTTAATTGATAATAAGAACTGTTATATGGAATCTGTAACTTTTTGTCAAGTTGTTTGTTGGTTGGAGTGAATACAGTTCATGTAAATATGTTAATTTATGATTCCGAATAGTAATTGACCTTTGAACGACTGAATTTCCTTGTATACAAAAACAAATTGTACTAACAGCCTAAAATGTGTATATCAGTCATAATTGAACAGCTAAGACTATAAAGAAAGAACTTCAACGTACAGGTATATAAATTAATTACTCTACGTAATTAATTGCAGTCTACATAAAATAACATACTGCATCAGTCAACTTAGGGTTATTTTGCTGATATAAACATACAACAATAATATGATAATTTTGTTCTGCTGATGGTCGGGATAGTAACTTGTTAAAACTGTTATGTCACATAAATCTATAATTTGTTCAGTTTCTAGCAAAAGTTTGACCGCGGCAGTTTATTGAACCAATGCTATAAGTACAAGTAATAGAAAAGCTAAATTATAAAGCAATGTTAGGAGCAATCGTAGCAGATTATTTACTTGAATTTGTACTTTTAATTGTAGAATTTTCGATGAAATTAGCAGCTCTGTAACCCTTTGGTATTTTCCAGGTCATTAAATACTCTTCCGTTCCCGCGAACCTTCGATATTTTTTTCAGCATAAAAATGTTTACGCTTATAATCGCTATATATTTATACTCGCATGTCAAATAATGTGTTCATTTTGCACTACGGTAATAAGATTAACACTTATCCGCGCGCGCACGCACTTGTTTCAAGCACGTGATTGAGTACCTATGCGGGTGAGCTTTCTAAATTTCATCAGGAATTAAGTACAGCGGGACCTCAAATTCTTTATATATTTTATCGCTACATATTGTGTATGTAACAATAAAATCTTTTAGTCAAGGATATATCTTCAGTTGCACATGATTATCGTGTCAGTACGAATTTGCAACATTCAATTTTCGGGTTTTGATTTGTCAACAAAAATAATAAACAAAATATTATTACTTTTCGAATCATGCGTATAAAACTTGCTCGCAATGCAATGCGAATAAATATTCGTACAAAATAGTATATGTTTCGATACGTCGCGAACAAAGAAAGCTTATTTAAATACAAAACTATTAATTTGTACATAACATCTGCACGCTGTAGTGTAAATGTTATGCTCTCGGTATATAAAAGTATATATGCATTACATGAATGAAATAACGAAGCGAGGATCGGTAGTATAGGTTAATAAAATGACTATTCTAATTTATCTGTTAGATTACATCTTAATTTGCGTAATAAAAAGCGGAAATTTTATTTCAATAACGTGACTACTAAATCTAATACACGTTTTATTAATATTCGTTTTTGTGAATTAATAATTTTATATTAATAATTAAAAATGAACTAGTAGATTATGCATTAATTATCGTCTACATATATTTATTAGAGGATTACTTTTCGTGTACATTATTCTATACGTATAATGCATATATATATGTTAGTTGTGTACTCGTGACTGATCCAACGAATAACATGCTTTAAAAGATATAATCACGCAAATGTAAAAATATAATGAAACAAATCAATATTTCGACCGGCTGAAATGTTGCCCTAAGTTGAAAAAATGCGCGTTACCATATTGAATAATTAGTGAAACTGCGTGCTGTGACAATTGACGATTTATGACATAACACATGGTCTTAAACGTATCCGACATCTGTGACATAATACCCGCGCGTGAAAATAGCTATTTTGTGGGAAGCTTTTGATTTCTTGGTTTGATAAATCGATAGTTGCACGCGGTTTATAACAAGTAGATAAGCAAGAGATAACTCGGTGGGGCAGCCATTACAAAGCTTGGACCATTGTGATGTACACAAATCTCTAAATAATTATAATATGCTGCAAAGCTTAGTTAACGCTAAAGGCGTTATTTTTTAGATTAACGGGCGTTTACAAGCCAATAAATTGCAAATATTATTCGTTATATGTATCTATAGAAATAAGTACAACCAATTACACATTTTCATACATTTCAGATAAATTTTGGTGACCTTTGCCAAAATTATATTATTAATATACCGATTTCTCTTAATTATTAAATTAGCAAACCGTTCAAGATATATCAGTATATATTTTAATCTTGGTTATAATAACAGTGTAAAATGTAAAACGTAAACTTACGCAATTTACACTGTTTAGAATTTAATTACATTTCAGCTATATTTTATCATTTATGAAATTATCATTAAAACAAGAATATATGTACATTTTAAAATTTAAATTAATGATTAAGTATTTGATTTGTCAAAATAGAAGTTTTATCTAAATAATTATCATTTTTATAAACGGTTCTATTTTTATCTTTTAGTTAATAAAACATTCTTCTATAAGTATCGCAGTTATATTTAGTTTTTGAGACATTAGATGACAATATGCATGAATTCAAGATGATCAAATGCACAAGATATTTAAAATTATAAATAAATGCTAAATTTAAGATATATAAAATTAAATAAGACTATTCATATATAAACGTGTATGCATGAATACAGTAATGCCGTTATATATGGTTTAGAATAACATTATTCTACGCATTCACGCAGGTGTAATGGTTATTCAAAGTTTTTCCAAGATATCTATTATTTACGTTATTTATGAATAAGTCACGCCGCTGGAGGAAAATTATTATCGAAATCGTTATAGTGACAAAATTAGCGTCGCCGCAGCGTGCTTTAACGTATCTTTTTTTGGTTACGCGTCTCGGAAAGTGTCTTACCTCCTCTTCGCTTTTCTTTTTCTCTTTTTTTGTCACAGAGAAAGTTGAAACCGGAAATTCGATTTCTTCTCTTTTTGTAACACGTATATGCATTAAGAAATTATAAGATACATTTATTAACAACTTCAAAAAGCGTTAAAATTTATAATAGATGCAACTTTTATTCAAATAAGATGCACTTTTTTTCTTACATTATTTAGTTAAGCAATCATCGATTTAATTTGACTTCTTCAAAAAGAATATCAAATTTATTTATATGTTACTTTTATTTAGAGGTATATGAAAAATATATTATATTTTATGATGTTATTATTTTGGATTTTATAATTAGTTTTAATTAAAAAATAATTATATTTCCTGAATTTGGATGCAAACTGTTGGAACAAAAAGTGTTTCCAACATATAATCTAAACTGCATTGATGAATTTTAATAATTATTTAAACACTGAACGTACTCATTTTCTCATTTCTTGATCGAATAATTATTATATTTACTGAAAATTATTTTTATTCTTATTTTTATTTCAATATTAATTAATGAAAAATAACATGTAAATAATTTACATATTTTATGAATCTAATATAAATTAATGCACGAAGATAAAATTTTGTGGTGTATACAAATATATATATATATATATAAATAAATAAATCAAGGGTTAACGTTTTACAAGTGTGCTAATTTTATAACCAGTGCATACCATTTACAAGCAATAATGTCGCTTTTTAAATGATTGTATTCTATATTCTAGTTTTATATTTGTCCCTTTAAATAATATTTCTAGATATTAAAAGATTTAATTTGAAATCACTTCGTTTTTTTTCAACATATTCATTTTACGATGAAGTATATTGGAAGTCAAGTTTTATTAATAATTAATTAATTAAATATTTATTAGTAACATTTTTTAAGTTTTAATCGAGTCAACTATAATTATGTTTATATTGAATACTTAATTGTGTTGTTTTCAAGGGTGATAAAACTATTATGATGTTACGAAATAATTTTATTTAACTGAACGAGAAAATTAAGATAAAAAGCTGCAAATTTTATAGTATTGGAATAACATAACATTTTATAGTAAATAGTTTTAAAATTACTATTATAGGAATAGGAATATTATATGATATAGTAAAACTTAATGCAAGGCGTATATTTTGACATGCAAATGTTAAAACATATTTATTGTGTTCTATATCTTATAATCAGAATGCCTTACTAATATAGTAATTTTCTATAGATATATTCTGTGGTTTATTATTCGAAAGCCACAACGTATGGTAACATTATATAATAAAACATTTTTCTACGTGGAAAGATAAAATATTAAAAGACTAATGTTTCTCATATTAAGTTTATTTTACTTCAATGCTAGTTTTAGAATAATTCAATCTTTTTTCCTTATTCGGGAGTAATATAACAACTTAAATATACACTTTATTTTTTAGTAAATAAAAGACGAAAGCAAAAAGAAGAAATAACCAGATTGAAAAAGTTAATGCATTTAATAATTATCAAGAAAATGTTACAATTATAAAACGCTATAATATAATATGTTGCACAAATATTGGTCCATAACTATATTGAAATTTCGTATTTCGTATATATATGAAGTATATTAATTATAATGAACAAATTATATTTATACATTGCAATTACATATTTAATGACGTATTTGTTGATTATACACTGGGTTGGGGGGGGGGCAAACGTGTGAATAAATTTATTTGGAAAGAAATAATATAAAATATAATATCGCGAAACGTTTGAAATATTTTTATTGTGTAAAAATATCGCCGACGTGGTATCGCGCGTCTTTCTGTCTAATTATTGTCGACTCCGTCTTCGTATTAATCTTTTTTCTAATATTGCAACACCAGCGACAGTCGATTGTTAGTATATGCGTATGGTCTAAGCTCTCGGGAGAAAAAGAGACGAGGAACGCGACGAGCCTCGAGAGAGACGCCGAACGAACAACGACAAACGAAGGGACGGACGGACGGACAGACGACGGACGTACGGACGAGCGTCGACGTTTTGCTTGCCAGTGTGTACGCGCATCGTTGCATAGTGCATGCACCTTTCAGAAGTGTGGGTGACTTGCAGCGGTGTTGGCGCGAGCGTGTAACTGGGTCGCGGGTTCGACAACTTCAGCCAAGGCTGCTTAATCAGTGGTTCTCAGTCACTCTCTAGCGTTTTCCACCGTTATATTTCTAAGCGTACTTTTCTTCGCGCGAAAACTTTTTTTATGTTTTGCCCGGTTCAACCAGAAATTACTTCGTTTTAAAACGTATTTATTTATGCACATTGTGTTTTTTTTTTTTTTTTTTTTCGATCTCTAAATTATTCATCCGATTCTGATAAATATCAAATTTGATTTCATTTGTTGCTTTTAATCATTTTATATTATACTTTGTGTTGAAAATTGTTAACGTTACATACCAATCACTGTTTTAAGCATATTTTTTAGACTTTTTTTAAAATTTTACATCAACGCCGTCCAAGCAGTTTGTATTTATATTTCAGAAGCGAAAATATTATCAGCAAATATTATTTAAGATTCTTCGATTGGTATCACTCTAATAGCAAAATTTGCCGTTTTGTTTGTTTATTTTTTGTCTTGATTGATGTTTAGGAGTGAAGTCGTAATCCGTGACGCTGGTGAGATGATAAACGTATTTACTTGTTCTTTGCTATTATTAATATAATCTGAACTTAATTGTTATACCATTATTCTTAACATTATAAATGAAATGCTCTTAGCGATCGTAATGACTTTTATGTATTTTACAAACAAAATAAAAGTATTGCAATTTGGAGTCCTAAAATAAATGACGCATCTATTTTTATAAATGGGTATAGAATATATATTGCATAAAAATAAGTTTAAATTTGTACTTTTCTTTTATTTAGAATGTTTACGATAAATTTTCCTAACGCATGCGCGGTAACTTTTTGACATTACTTTTAGAATATTCCTGCTTACGTCATAAATGAAACATTAATAATATGTGTGTATACGATTTTCAGTAAATGATTTCTTAGCTATGTAACGTTTGATTTTAATATAATTGAAACTAACCGACTGCAACAAATATGTTTTTTACCAATATAATATGTACATTTTATAATGTATATAACTATTATACGGATTGTAATAACTACTAAATGTTACCTCTATTTTCCGTTTTACACTTAAGCAGGCTTTTCAAGCATCTTGATGATAAATAATTTTTTGAATGCAATATAGCCTTACCTGAAACAAAAAATAAACATTTTATTAATTCGGATTCAATAATCATCATAATAATCTGTGCGACATTAATGGTATATTTTGTTAATTTCTTAAAATTGAATTTAACCTAGAGAGAAATTTGTCACATTTGAAAGTTAGAGCACGCGTTAAGATATATTTATAATTACGTAAAGTCAAAAGAATCGTAGTGCATGTGTTTATCGTAAGTTGTCGTTAAGAGTGGGTGAAATGTTGAAGAAGATATTTCGAGGTATACAATTTCACGACGACATAAATTTATTTACCACCGCTTTCCTGTGAAATTGATTAAATTTACGTTTTGCGCTTATAATTTTAAGTGCGAAAAATTATGAAGACAAATGTTACGGTGTCGCGCTAAAAATGTTTTTTATTCATGAGCTATATAATAAAAATATAATAAAAAGAATTGTCAATAAATTAGTTGTAGAACATGTTAGTTACACTTGATGCAATTTTACCATGACGGTCTATCGATTTGTTACCGTAAAGTAATTTAGCATTGTCGTAAATCACCGTTTCGTTATTTAGACACAAGACATTTCTCGCAGTTTTGAACTTAGTTTTAAACACGTCGCATTTCTAAACACACTATATTATAAATCACAACAAACACAATTGATATCTTTAACATATTATCAATAGATTTATTTCGTATAATAAAATCAAAGCTTCAATAATTGTATTGTAAAGTGCGTGTGTCGGATAAGACGAATAACAAACCGAGCAAAGTTTTAATGTGATTCGTTAATAAATGGCAAAACTATTGTTCGAGTTTCGTTTAGCGTGAATCCAAATGTCAATTAAAATCAAATATAACAAGAGAGGAGTATTGTACGATTTGTAAATTCCTCATTAAATCATTATTTCTTAAATGAAAAAAATCAATAACGTCGCCTGAATAATTGAACGCATCTTCTTGATTTGTGCAAAGAAAATTACTACGTACTAAAATTTGCATGTGGATGTTACTGTCATCTGTTATAATTTATTTAAACTGCCGTTAAATATATATATTCTACGAATTTTTATACACGATGCTGAAATAATTGGGCGTAACCTGGAAGAACGTCCGCGGCCTACAATTTGTCAACCAAGTTGCTGGGTTTGAAACATGTATATATATATATATACACATAAACCCGGCGCGTTTCGTTTTTATGTAATAAAATGTTTTTATTACAAATCAAAATCGGGCCGTCAACGTCAAATTAGATCATTGTTGAACGCGCGAGTGCCGATTGTGGCGGTTAAAGCGATCGGAACTTTCTATATCGATGAAACCACGATTGGTCATTGCACTTCGGTCGATCCGCGATATGCGTATGCTCGCGTAAATAATACGTGCGTGTGTTTCTACTACCGAGAGCTATATATATATATATGCATCGGGCCGAGTATATCGCTCTTAATGGCACTGCATATAATATGATTTATACATGATGTTCGATAGCGAGCTAACGTGTCTAGCGGTGGGAGTATTACATCATATTGAACTGTAGTTCACTGTAGTAATCAATAAGCTACGTTTTTCTTTTTCGCTTACATCACCCTGCCGAAGAGACGCTCGAAACCGGCAATGCGATGCACACCTACGCCGCGAAATCGTTTTAAATTATTCAAATTTCCTCCTAATGATACTCAACTCGAGCTCCGCGATAAGATCACTGCTTTCAATTTTCCGTCAACGTCATTTGTACCGATAAAAATACACTCGCGAGTTCTTAGGCCATCAACACCATTTTTAACGTCTTTCTTTTATTCAATTGCATCGACTACTCACACGCGCGGCTTTCGCAAAACAATTCGGTTAATTCGAAATATCCGCGCGCACACTCGCGTTTCGATACGTTTAATGTTTATAATTCAAAACTCGAATAAAAATGTCAACATTCGGCTTTTATACTTTTATTGTCTCGCGTGTATTCATTCAAATGTGCGTTATCTTCAAAGGTAAACAGTGTCATAAACTGATATAAAATTGGTTGCACTTTTATATCTCAGAAACATTCTTCAGAAGTAACTTATCAATTCACGTGTACTTTGAAATAATATATTTTCGAAACAACTAAGAAGAGAAAAGACTTTAACAAACATTTACTCATTTTTTGCAATTTTGTATATTACGTACGCTCTGCTGTTGAACGCAAAAGTACAATTCGGAGCACTTTAACAACGGTTGAAAGGGTTCATTGAATGCCAACAAATTTTGGACCATTTAGTCAAATTTGATTTTTCTATAAATCACAAGTGAACGGTTGATAAAGCGACTTTTGTATAAATAAATGATTTGTACGTCGTGGCGATATAACTGCATATTAGGAACGACAAGGTGATCAAAAGTTGCAAAAGCAAAAGTGAATCAGCGCGTCGTTTGGAAAAAGCCCCATTAAACGTACATTCGATAGAACGCAGAAGACAACTATTTTGCGTTTTTAATATTTGGCTAACGCGAACGTTTCATTTTGCTCGTGCAAAATTCAAAAAATCAAACCATCTTGCAATATTTTAAAAAAGATGTACGTTTGATACTCGCAAGGTGTTCGGGATCGAGCATTGATGAAAAGCTCGAAATGAATATCCGAATAAAGTGCAAAGGAAGGCTGTTGATAATAGAGAATAGACGAAATAGTTGAATGATACGCGGAGAGCCTCTGGCGCACGTTATCATAACATCAGCATGCCTGCCTGCGTCTATCTATATTTCAAAGAGTTGGTTCGCGCATATAGATGCGCGTACACGTGTCTATGTGCATATCGTCGCGTCTATGCGAGCGAGGCTAGATGCGTTATGCCATGGCGAATGTATGTAAAATGACGGCAACACCGCATAGACGCGGATCCACAGCCGCGAATGCTCCGATGAAAATCCAAAACGTTAATGGGATTCGTCTGCTTAATCAACCGGCCAGTCTAGACGATCAATTTGCGACGTTGTACTATTTACGTTATTTGCTTCTCGCTCGAAAAGATGCGTTCTTCTTATTTTCAAACCGCGAGTCGCGCGCATTTTTGCGTTATTCTTAGTTTCATTCACCCAATTATAGGTCGAAAACGAGCGCTATTACCGTTCGGCTAGAAAAATTATTTAAATTTCGTGTCATTTGCTTAGCTCCAATCAACGAACAAACAAATGTGCAATTGCGTTCAACTTATATGCGCCGTTTATTTCATTTTTTGTATAAATCCAAGTTGTTGATGCATTTACGGCACCAGGGGAGAGAGTAAAATTGTAATATATGACCGCACTAAGTTATCGGTTACGTGTATTAAATAATAGTAGATGTGCAACATTGTCTACAATGCTAATGACTGCAGCGAGTTCGACGAGAGAGTGCAGCAAGCGACTAAGCCGACTTTGGATCTTACACAACGTTGGCTCTCGCAGTTCTAAGTATATAGTTAACTGTCTCCGTCTGTTTTGCCCTCTCTTTCTACGCAACTCTGTCCTTATCTGCTTATCTCTCTCGCTCCCGCGAACGCTACGTTTCTAAGCGAGAGAATCCTACGAGTCTAGTCGCAGAAATAGTTGCAGACCTTGAAGCTTTGGATTTGCTCGTAAAGGGTTATTTGGCAAACTTGATGTTTCTCCATTAAAAGAATAATGACAAAATTTAGTCATTTCATGGTGCAGCAGAACCGTTCAATTTTTTAATCAAAATTATATTCTTAGAAATGTACAATTTTGCGCGTACATTAAGCACAATAATATATTGTAGTAATATTGTTTAATTACTAAAACAGTAACGACATAATTTATAATATTTTATGTATCTAAATTATTAATTTTTGTCTATAATAACAAAAAAGTATTGTACAAATTTACTATACTTTATGGTAAGACTCGCAAAATATGTTTATTCGGAATTTAATCAAATTTATTATACAGACCAATATAATAATCCTGACAAATTTTACCATGCTTTACATAAAGTTACATAAAGTATTCTGAAAAAACGTATCTTCCGACAGCCTTACCATATAGTATAGAACATGTTTAATATACTTTTTTCTCCGTATGGTAAATTACGGAAATATTAATATGTAATTTGTGTCTTTATCATTATTTATTATGATTGTTCTACACATTAAAGAAAGGTATGTTTATTGGATTGTGAATGTGAGTTAATGAATAATACAAGTCATAACATTTCAGTAATGGGCTAAATGACGAAAATATATTATCTGAAACTATTGATCTTGCTTTAGACAATGGGTTTTAAAATAATAATAATTAATGGTTAATAAGAAATAGGTTGAGTAACTATATGGACCCGATGCTGAATGCATATAATAAGTGATCTATATACGTGCAATTAGGTGCAACTCCTGTTGCTGAGAACGATGTTGGATAACGATTCCCGTATAAATTCCTTCGTCTCATTGCGCGCATACTGCACCGTACGTTATTGCAAATACGTCGCGCGTTTTCTTTCTTTATTTCATATACCGAATAATACATGCATTTATTCACCGATTACTCATATTTGCTTATATACGCTTTTAATTTTCAATTCTGTTCACTAAGGGCATCGTGCATTCAACTAGTTTTATTTACTCTTAAAATATAACAACATTCTTTTCAATTAAAAATGTTATTATTTGAATAATTATTTTACTTATTTTGCAAAATTGCACTCTTCCTGAGTATTATAACACATTATTTGAACACACCGGTTGGAACTGAAACACCATATAGTTGATCAAAAGTTGGCTCAACATCAACGTTAAAGACACGCGGTCAGTTGTATGTTGATCAAACGTACTTTTCACTTCTCAAGGGCTCCTTCATACCATATACAATTGTTATCATTATATGTTTCGGAAAACACTTTGAACACGTATATTTCATGCTTATTGTACATAATTTGGAATTGACCGTTAATTAAACCCAACAGTATCAGTTTTTTATCAGTGCAAAAAATTACTGAGAAAAATATTTTATATAATTTGGCTGGTAAAATATTAAGAATGTTGATTAGTTACAATTTAATTTTGTAATATAATTTAGTAAAGTAGGACACGATATATTAAATAACAAAGTTTATACAATGTTGAGTTACAATTTATACATGGTACACACTACATTATAATGTGAATTGTTTCAAACACATCGTGTGTGGTGCGAAGCACTTTTACAATTTTTTCATATTATTACATTACCAACATTTAAAATCATATTTATCATTGCATACAATAACGTTATATATTAACTGCTAATTGAAATAATAATAAAAGAACAAAGTGAATAATGTAATGATCCACAATTAATATTTTAAAATCAGGAGAAGAAATTTGCGAGGTATATTTCTTGTTAGTGTAGTTATTTTTGTATTATTTATACAATACATGCAGAAAAATGTTGCATTCAAAACTAGTGAAAGTTCAGTAAATATTATTAAAAACACAGTAACGAAAAAAACAAAATTTCAGTTAAAAGTTACCGAACTTTTTGACTGTTTGTAAATATATTCCGAAAATTCATCAGTGTTTACAGTAGAAATTCCGTAATTTTTAACTGAAAATTTGTTTTGTCTTTGAGTTTCTGTATTTTTAATTATATTTACTGAATTTTGAGTCATTTTTAGTGTAATATTTTTCTTCGTGTATCCAATTTTGTTTAAAGTCAGTCAGAGAAAATGATGATTTTGCAAAAAAGCATACATATCCCATCGGTATATACAGTTCTTAACTTCCAAGAATGGAATGTTCTACTCGCAACTAATAGCAGTAACTTTGTTTCGACACTATATTATTTGCGAGATCAAGAGTCAAAAAAGGGACTTATTAATTACAAAAACATCATTCTTTCGTCAATAGATTTGGTCATAATGAAACTTATTGACAAGAGTCCTTCATGACAAATAATATATCGAAGGTTATAAAATGAGCAATGACACCACTAAGATCTATTTTAACGCTCGAAAAGAATCGATACCAAGGCCTAAGTCGGGTACAGTAACCGACGTGAAAGTCGTAGAAGAAAAAGCTAAGGTCATAAACGAAAACGTACAGACGAATTATATTCGATTTATGTTACACGCGTGTTGTTTGCGCTCGAATAAATAAACTATTACACGTCGCATACAAATATTGTTTGTGAAATAACACCATTAGTGATTCGCTCCGTGAAATGTCTTTTAATAATAACTTGGAGAAACTGTTACGTCTCCCTAACTGATGCATCAAAACTGAAAATATATCAATCCGCATATTATTTAATGCTCTTCTATTCATTTCGAGTATTTTTAATACCAATCGTTCATTAAGTACTATAAGTTATTATTACAAACGCAACTGAACACCATTGATAATAAATATTATTTAAAAACAAATTTTAAAACGCAACACGCGTTGACAATATTTGCTAGCGTATACGTTTTCATCGCCTGGAGCAAAGCAATTATCACATATTTATATAATTATACATTTATTTTTTTAATTAACCTTTGCTTATTTTAAATACGATCAGCGAATAAAATTGATTATATGTTTATAGAGTTGATCTTGATTATATAACTTAAATGTAATTTTTAATTTCGAGAATTAACTAATTTAGCGTAACTGTTGTAAAAATGCAGTCTGACATTACATACTCTTTTACTACTAATACACATGTCCTCGTACGCCGAAGCAAATCTTTATGATACAATTCATTTAATTCAATTTACTAACATCAAAAATTGTACGTTTATACAAATATACAATCTATTATTTCATGATATTATAAGAATAATTTCTTAAGTATATAAGTGTTAATGCGCGTTTATTATGATAACAGCTGTAGGTTTCGGCATTTTAGATGATGTTTATTTAAAAAGTTAGTTATGCGGATACAAATATTTTCGGCAAAACTTGGTTCAAGTTTTGTTTACACTTTTCTTTAAAAAATATTTTGTTTCGTTTGAAAAGCTAGTGTCGTTAAATAAATAAATTGTGTTACATAATGGATGTAAAACAACTCGATATATTTTGATTATTATCTCATTTAATAAAATATATTATTATTGTAATTTCACGATTTATCATAGACTGATAATTCTTATTAACTCGTTTGAGATAATGCGGCTTATAATGTCCTTATTGTTTACTCAAATGAATAATCTAAAAAACTATACACTGACTCTTTTAAAACATAATTTGTTGTAATCTAATTTATGCAACTATTAAATTACTAAAGTAACCAAATTTGATCAAACTGAATTATATTTCAACCGAGTCGTTAAAATAAGTAATTAGTTTATAGATTGGATACGTTCGAATCGGTTTATATTTTATTCATGTATGTAATAATATAAATCGTAAGTAGGAAATAAGAAAACATTCTAATGATATCTAAGAAGTAAAATCTCCAATAATAAGGTAATGTAAATATGTTTCAGGTTTCATTAAAAGCACAATAATGTGACATCAATAGCTGCACGCCATACTGCAGAAGATATTTCCGATTCTTTGACAGTTAGTTAAACGTAAGGGATACCTCGACGACGAAATTAAATAGCACTGATTATGATTGTATATCAACGCATTTTACTAGAAACCCGTTGACGAAAATTTATTTGCACTTGTTGGAAGAAAATTGCAACTGCTCTGTGTTGTCTACGGTTAAAATGACGAGGCAATTTTAATAGAAAATTGTAACTCACACTTTTCATGAGATTTATAAATAGTATCTATTCATTAGAAATGTATGCAGAGCGTAAACGTTGATATATGTATGTGTGCGAACACTTGTTCTTTGTACGTGAAACATTTTAAAAAGATAGAAAAGCGACAGAGAAAGGAGAGACTAAATGAGGGGTAAGGGAGAGGGCGCTACTTTTTAAGAAGATATTCGAATGTAAAAGTGCAAAGCGAGTAACTGCGATGGGATCAATAGCTAAGCTTAAGCAAGTACTGCTTAGAAACATTTGGTATGAAATTAAATGCAAACGTCATCAATGAATAGCGCGAATGCCAGTTTTTCGTTTGGTGACAAGTTTTAATATTCATCCTGAATCCTGCAGTATTTATCGTATATTAAAGTCAGATTCATTTAGCCGACTGACAACAACGGAAATTTGCTAAATATTCATGTATAGCATTTTCACAAATTCACAAAATGTGTATCGATTGCGCGTTCATTTTTAGATTCATGTTCAATACTGGGTTCGTGATTTTAAATCTACCTCGGATGACGCCTATAAGGGAGTCTTTATCGATCGGAATTCATGTCCATCATATCCTGACTCGTTTTCAAAGATTTTACGAGTCATCAGGGAGTGGCTGTTCGCGTTAGGAGCTCCGTTTTTAATGGTTCGCATTTTCAGCGATTTCTCTGCATGCAGAAAACTTGTACTGCAATTGTAATTACATTTTGAAATAAAAAGATCCGCTGCACCAGTTTCAAGTTTAACGTTACATCGAATATGCACGCTTTTCACAATTCGTGCACACAAAAATGTATACGAGGTATATATAAATATCAACAGTTGTTGCAACATTTCGCCGTCGAGGAGCAACTTGCAGATAGAATATATATAAATGTCGAATTATGTCGCAGTTGTGTGCAAAATTGACAAAAATCGGGAGCTTCAAAGAATGGTATTAATTAGTAAAAAGTCGATGAACCCGTCAGAGCCGAACATAAACTTAGGTAGCTTTGATCGCATCTTCTTGGTTATACAGGGACTAGGTAACCGGTACACAAAGGGTACACGTGTAGATGTATTGATGTTTCGACGACACAGGCTTCAGTTGCACGGCCTGCTATCGATCTGGGCAAGCACCCTCTCCTCTTGAGCAGCCTCGTGATCTATCCTCCCCCCGCGCCGCGCCTACAACGTTAAAGCTCCACTTCAGCTCCCTCCCCATTTACAACGCCACCTCCGCTATCCGCCGGCACGCTTCACCCCGGAGCTTTAGGGCTGTTTCAAGCCTCCGGCAAATATCACACGCGAATGAAAATGTCTGCAAATGCCGCAAGCACGAGAAATGATACATTACGGTGGCGGCCCGCGGCGGACCCGGCGACCAATTTTTGCCAGCGACGCTGGCTCGATTTGTTTTGTTGCTGCTTTGGCTAATTAAAATTCGCGACGCCTTTTGCTAGCGATTGACCGAAAAACAGTCGACTTATTTTAAACCCTCAACTTTCGACTCAACGATTGTCGAAGACGTACAATTGAGCAAGGTTTTTGCTCCTCAAGCACAAGTATTCGAAAGTAGCTGACTTGCGGAACGTGCGATCGTCATGGTT
>JABFQC010000427.1:0-27751 GCA_022817085.1 Psilanteris sp. ZL-2020
GTGTAAAAATGAAAATAAAAAAAGAAGAAAAACTGTATGTTATAGAAAGATTTTATTTATATTTTATAATTATGAAAATTATAAATAAATGACTATGAATTAATTATACAAATATCACTTTAATACATACGTTAAAGCTAATGACTTTGTATTAGAAAATAAAAACATAATATTTAGCAAAAGCATTATATATATATATATATATATATATATATATATATATATATATATATTCGCCATGAATTTAAATAGCATATCATTTTTATTGCTCATATGGTATACATATATTTTTATAAGATTTTGAAGTAATAAAGTGACGAAATTTATAATCAAGCGTAAAAATAATTCGGTTAAAATATTTTTGAAATGCCTCAAAATTTGAATGGTATGTTTTTGTTTATGGAATAACCAATGAGTATAAATTATATATATATTATTTAATTTAACTAAGGATAATTAAAGTACTATATATTAATTAAATGAGATATTATCTGTATATTTGTGTTTGCAATTCGTTGTGTTCGTGTAACTTGTAGTAAAGAACAAGATTACAACTAGCAAAATGTTAAACATTATTGTTTTTAGAAAAATTTGCTTTATTTTCGTCAAAGCGTCAGTTCCATAAAGCGAAATGTCTTGCGTTGGTTTCTTCATTTTGACTAAATGGGCTCTTTGACAAAGTTTTAAGCCAGACTTGTGACTCTTTTGATATCGAGCAGCCTTCTGCTGGATCGAAAACTCAAAGGAATGAATGTAGCCAAAAGAAAGAAGACACAAAAATACAGAAATAAAGTCCCTAGAACTTCATCTTGGATTAAGCAACGTATGCCGAGCGCAATCGAACTAGTCAAGGTTGTTACCAAAAAGTCTGTGAGATTGTTGTCAGGTTTTTGTTTGATTCATCTCTTAAAATAAAAAAAATGAATAAAATTTGATATGCGTGAGTTCCAAACGTTGAATATCGACAATGAATCTAATAAATTCAGTTAATAAACCTGTTTTATCATAGTGAAGTTTTTTTTGATAACAATAATTCCTAATTACATTATACTTTTAAGAATATACCTTTAAAAAGTGTAAATTTTCCTTGTAAAAAATTATTATTAATTATCTAAATACGATTCGTTGATAATCAACGTTCGAAACTTCATGCACATATACAATTTGTAAATAGCACTGCTAAGAAAAAGTGTCTTAAATGTAACTTTTTTAAGACTCAAAGCGACTTATTTAAGTCACCAGCTGTCTTAATACA
Organism: Psilanteris sp. ZL-2020; assembly: GCA_022817085.1. Classification (NCBI taxonomy): domain Eukaryota; kingdom Metazoa; phylum Arthropoda; class Insecta; order Hymenoptera; family Scelionidae; genus Psilanteris; species Psilanteris sp. ZL-2020. Next base: position 1,256 of record JABFQC010000427.1, read on the forward strand.
AGATATTGTGCATTTAATTAAGACACTTAGACGCCTTCATTAAGTCACTTTGTGACATTATACATTTTTAGCAGTGAGGTAAGTGTGACAAAAATTAAATATTATGAAAATTATGACAAAACATAATTTCGGCGATTGGTCAAAAGTATAATAATAATATCACCTTACCGAGGAATCATCGACGGAATTCTAAATTAATTAAATGGCTTTATAATTAAAATCACGTGTATTTAAAAATTATGTAAATTTCCATTATAGTAATTAATAATTTCATTAAATTTAAACCTGGACGAAATAGTAATAATTTTTGTGTTTTTTTCATGTCATTTGTATTGCACACGTTATTGTTTAATATTTAAACAATGAAAAGACTAATTTAATAAACAAAAACTATTTTCTAACAAATAAATTTATTACGTTGAATGTCCGAAACAATTTTGATCGCCATACACGGCTGCGACCCGAAGCATATTTATTTTTCAAAATTATGATTATGTTAATTTTTTACACAGCTTACAGTTTGATAACATTATTAAATTTCGAAGCTTTTTAATAATAAACGATTACATCCAAAATGACACGGTTGTCATGTAACAACTATAACTTTCAATTTTCGCAGAAAAAAGTAGTTTGCGTTGTTCGATAAAAAGTGTTTAATACGAAATTGTTTTCGCAAAATCATATTTCAGTAAAATGACTCGAGTTAATATCCCACCGAGCGTTTCGGTAGTCTGTTATTTGAACATACGTTTCTTCTATCACTGTCAGCTTTCCAATAAACGTTTTTACCAAAAGCGTCTTATTAACGACGGAACAAATGTCGACGAATGAAAAATAATTTATCCTTTCGTTGGGCGTTTGACTGAAACAGGCATATATTTGTTTGCGTGTAACTTGGTTCAATGTGTTCTGGATTTTTGGCTGTATCGACCGTTTCTGAAAGTCCCTTGCCTCTCGTCATCCTGCCTTCCAAAGGGAGATCACTTTCCGTAAAGAATTAGGTCTCCGGCATAATATTGGAATAAGAACCGAGTATCGATTCAAAAAACCCGACTGTAGTCTGAAGAAGCTTTATGCGATACGTGTGTTTGCGCGCACACGTGCGAATTCTCATTACATTTTTTTTATTGACGCACGAAGATAATTTTGAATAAGTCTACGCGCGTGGAACAATTCTTTAATTCCATTTTATTGTGTCGGTGTCCAATTTGGACATGTGATTTGTAATGTAAGAAATGTAATTAGTCGTTACACGAACCCTTTACAACATTATTAATGAAAATCATTTATTTGATAAAATGGAACGAAACGTAAATTGTTAGGAAAGTAAATCAATTCGCATGTTATTTATTATACATAAAATGAAATAAAACTAATAGTAACAATCTTACAGACTTGTTTGCAGAGTTGTATAGGTATTTTAGACACTGTATATATAAGTGGAGAAGATAGTTTGTAGAACCTCTGTCTCTTACTTTTAATTGATTTTTCAAAACTGTTGGATTAATTTTATTTTATAATTTAAACATTATTATTATTTCTTACAAATGTTTTACATTTTTCCACAAAGTAATATGGTCAAATTGATCGAATGTGCGATTCATTTTTTTTTATACATTCTACTAAATTGTGAAAAATTATGTCTTTGTGCTCGCATTATCGTAAATATTGTAAACTTTCATTATACTTATTTTCCCCTGTACATATATCTCGTTTGTCAAATCTCGCAAGTGCGTCGAAGTATTAATATAATACATTGCTTTTACATTTATTATATTAAATTTGATATTTCTGCGGTACTATTTCCATGGAAATGTCATGCATTTATTTTTTCACCTGTGAAACGAGAAATGTAAGAATGTCTTTAAGTATGCATATATTAGACTCTGACATGTAGTATGAATTACGTGCAAAGTAAGATCTTGCATTAGCAGATGAGAAGTGGATGACGTTGTGGAATATTTAGTTGATTTTGTTTCATTGTGATGGAATAATTTGTTGAATCTACAAGATTGAAATGTAGTTTGCAACTTGCCCTGGAGTTGCGAGACAAAATAAATGCTTAATTAGTGGAATCGCCTTATTCATTTTCAAAGCTTCAAACTTAAATTGCATTTTAAACCAATTCGATTACGCGGTTAGGTTACGTTACCCAAAGACCATGAATTTGAAATTAACGGCGATCAGGTTCGAAGCCGTTCGTTTGGCATTTTTAATTGAAAAATTAATTCATTTGGGGAAGTAAAAAATTAAACAGATGGATTGAAACTAATTTATTAATGAATAACAGTGGTATTAAAATTCTGTACTAGTAATTATTAACATGCTCTGTGATGAAGCAATCTCTTTGTCGTTCCCACTTTCTGTAATCCAAACAAACTTCTTATCCTCTTTGTGTCATTTTTAAGATGCCTGTTGCCGTGTACCGTAATAGGATAATGAACTTAAAAATATAAACTTTTGAGTTTATTCAGAACTTTAGTATTACAAACGTTCTGAATTTGTATTTAAAATATCATTTGCGTATGATCATTATGAAAATTTGCTTGCAATTATATAGACGTATGTTAAAATAATAAACCGAATTTGTTTAGGTTAATTTTGTAAACTTCTTAGAGAACGTGAATTTTTATTATAAAAGTGCATAGGTACACTGAGAAAAAAATATAATGAAAGTTACTATTTATATAATATTTTGAGGACAAATGTGCAAATATACACTGAAAAAAATAATTTTACAAATTTTACCAAACTAAATAGTAGGAGAAGTATAAACATTAGACGATATCATTGTTTTTATCATTTGTTTGGTAATATTTGACATATTTCTAGAAGTTTCTAACCATAATTTATCATATTAGTTACATTTTTGCCTATTTTTCCTACTATTATTATCTAGTTTGGTAAATGTTGCAAGATTATTTTTTTCAGTGTAGTAATTTATATAATAGAAAAGAAATAAATTTAATCAATATTACTATTTTCGACTATATTATATGATAAAAATCTCTATATTTGCACACTTGTTCTCAAAATATTATATAAATAGTAACTTTTATTATATTTTTCTTCTCGGTGTATTAAACGACTACGCAATGTAGAATGAAATATTATGTTTGTTTGTCTAGTTTGGTATAAATATTAATTCAAAAACTCATAAAAGGAATCATTTAAGGTATAAAACATTAGACAAATAAAAGATTCGGTTATAAAAACGCAATTTTCATACAGCGAATAAAGGAACAAAATTGAAGCGTAACCATAGTCCATTCAAAAATGGCATTCATTTGTGTTGTAATTTACAAACGAATGAAGCTTAAATTAATCATCCCGTCGTACGTGTGTTTAAAACGCAGAAGAATTAACTACCGAAAATTATTTTGCTGATGAAAGTTAGGTAAAATTGTATATCTGGTAAAATGGAATCTAAATGCAGTTATATATTATATAAAATCATAATGGATATTATGAAATCACTGTTGCTTTAAACCATATGATTTATGTCGCAATCGAAATTACAATTATTTTGCAATAAAATTGAGATTTATTTGAAATATGAATGAAACGTGTATATATAACATTTTGGGTGGTTATACGTTTAATAATTGAATGAGTAAGTGTAAGATGATTTAGAGAATATATTTTGAAATGATAGACCGGTGAATAATGAAACAAAAGAATTATTTTTAGAAGGATGGAAAATAAATCAAATTTGAACAGACGAACCGCGTTGTCCGTTCTCGTATAATTGCCAAACCGAAGTTATATTTTAATAAATATTAAATTGTATCTACTTTTTTTAATTAAATGGACAAAGGCTCTTCCGAAATTGTCTCGAATTAAACGGGAGTAAATCAAATTAAATGCAGAATCAACGAAACGTGCATCAGAATGCGAATCAATGTTCAAAGATTCTGTTTTGTTATTTCACGACTAGAAAATGAGTCTAGTGGACTTCTCTTGGCGAATACTGATTGCGAACACAAGCTGACAGGTTGTCGCTCGATGCTTTTCAATTCGCTTTACCTCTGATCGGCGATCCCGATATCGACGTATCCGCCCACTGCACGTTAATCTCCAATGAATTCGAGACTCTCTTAAATATTTTAATCTCGATTTTATACTTTTTGTTTCAGTTCACTCTTTTCAACTTACTTGCATTGATTTACAAATTCCAGAATCTATGGATCTAATCCTCTTTTTTGTTTTCCATTTTTTTCATTTTTTTTTGTTTTCTTGTTCGACTACGAATCTCCTCAAATGGTTTCAATGCGCGAATGACAAAATTTAAAATCTGAAAGATCTGTTTCATGTTATTTTGACAATCAGTTTATATGTTATATAATTGTAGTTTATAATTTCGAATTGAATTGTTGAAAAACATTTTTGGGCATATTTTATGTAGAGCATTTTATTATTTTGAATTGAATGGATGGTCATCGGTATAATATATACGCTTTGAGATTATGTATGAAGCTTAATTTTTACTTTTTAATATCTGTGCTTTTTTATGATTATATAAGAATAATTTTATTGTAATTTATTATTCGCTTTAATTTTTGGATTAATAATAGTATATATATAACCAGAAACTATAAAAATAAGTTATATTTAGATTATAGATTTATTTGTCATATTCAGTATACGTATATTCCAAAAAGAAAAAAATGTATATATCCCAAAGAATAAGAAAAATATAGATATTTAATAAAATATATTTACTTATTTTGCATATGCAATAATAATATTAATAATATAAATAATATAATATCGATATAATGCTAATTTATTAGTATAAATATGCTATTGAACTTTTATAATATGCTTATGATTTGTTGAGAAATTATTTATTGTGAAATAAAATTTGGCCTTTGACAATTAATACAAACGTAAATATATAGATCGATTAGATCCTATAAGACAATAGTTTTTTATTTCTTTTTTCATATTAGAATAATGAAATTTGTTTGTAATTTTTTTGAAGAAATGATTTTGTGTATTTCTTATATTTCCTCTATAAATTTTTTTTTTTGAAAATTATTATTTACAGATAACTTATCTAATTAGTTATATTCCATTATAATTGAAGTCAGTTTCCGAAATATATTTCATAGTTATGGAGTTTAAAATTGTACAAATACCTTTAAAATAATTCTCTGTTTATATAACTGGCGCAAATATTGCAAAGCATTCTACATTATATGAATATCAGTATACATATTTCAAAATACATATATATATCTATATATACACATAAAATATATAGATTTATTTGGTTGTTTTCGTAAATTACGAAGTTTAATAATAAATTATCACAATATATACAGTTATTGGTGTAATAAAATGAAAGCAATTAGTTTCACAATGCATTAATTATCTTAGTTTATTGAAATATTTTACTTTGATACTAGTATTTTAGTTTTTTTTTTTTTTAATACTTTCATTTAAGTTTTCAAAGTATATGTTTATACAAGATTGTAGTAAACCTAGCTTTTTTTCTCTCGTGACTGAGACAGAAATACTATAAAATAGAATAATATGTGTACGTTGCAAAAAGGCACTGTGCATCGAGCCTTGAGTATAAATTTGTTTGGATTGTTGCTTTAAAATGGAAACAATTTTGCAAAGTTTATAAACAACACAATTTTATTGTATAAGTGCATTGTATAAAATCATAAAACTGAATTTTAATACAAAGAGATGTTTCTAAAATTTTTTAAAAAATTAAATAATCTTCAAATTAGTAATGTAACTACTTTGTTGAAAAATTATCCATATTTATATAATTTTTTGACTTATTATACATTTCGATATATTAACAGGAATTGCAGTTATTAATCATTTATAATAATCGAAATTAAACATTTTTATATTCATCATAATAAATTTCTGCTTACAATTGCAGATGCTCGTTTAAGTCTAAGAAAACCTCCTCTTTAATTTATGTATTAATATTCTAAAATTATTTCAACTCTTTGTTTCAAATACTGCGGTATTGATGTAGAAGGTTCTTTGTATTAGAGACATTTTATTCTGGTATACTACACGGAAAAAAATTAAAAATTATTAAGCTATACGAATTGCAAGGAAAAAATGTTTTGTGATTCATATTTCTTTTTCATTGTGACATTATTGGCATTTCATTTTTACTTTTTTTCTGAATCATTCTTCATGTATATATACGTTTTAAACTAAGAATAAAAATTTTTACTGCATTATTGTTTACGAATAGAGTTTCAGTATAAAATGTAATCATTTGTATTCAAAGTTATAAATTATGTTAATTTTAAAGAATCCTGAATGGTCATTACTTGGATGGATGACCGTTTTTTGGAAAATATTAGTGTGTAGATAATTTTATTTTATATGTATATTTCACAGGCAATAATATATAATTATGAATATTAATAACAATTTTTTGATGAAATAATTAAATTGTAACGTATTTTGGTTCATATTGAAATTAAATTACATGGATTTGTATTTTGTGCACATACAACAAATTCACACAAAAATTACTGTTTCGTTCAGCAATTGTAGGAAAAAAAATTTTCGATTACACAATGATGAATTTTTCAGGAAAAATAGTTTAATTTTCGGTAGTTTTCTTGTAAAATTCATTAACGTTTAATGAATTTTTTTTCCTGGAATTACTGAATTAAATTTTCATTTTTATCTGAACTTTTTTCTGTGTGTGATACAAATGACTTTATTTAGGTAAATCGATAGTTTTTATTTTCATCAAATAAATTTAGTTAAATATTTTATATTTATTTTTGTCAGCTCCTTATATTTTATTTGTTTATATGGTAATCCACTCAACATATTCCGTTCATTGCAGAAATTTTATACCAGGAATAAATATACATTATAACTTCTCAGCGACTCAGTGAAATAAGTCATTTCGACAACTCTGGGGATTGAAATGAAGGTGTTATTTCTTTAAATGGTAAAATTTAGATTTAAGTCATAATTGGGGCATTTAACTAAAGAAAAATCCCTTACTGCAACTCTCAGTGGATCAGTTTCCAGGTTAAGTGGTGGTACTAGGAAGCAGTTAATGCAAGCGAATTAATAACTTCGATTGGCCCGATTCTCTTTAGTACACTCAAAAACGGCCAATTTCTCTCTTTGAAAGCGAATTCATTCAGACTTACGAACATTTAAGTACTTTGGTTACCTCATCGAAATTAAGACTCATTCAACAGCCTTCTTTCACAATGATAATTTTTTAATTAAAAATTATATTGTTCAGTTTGACGCTTGCTTTGTATCTTGGCGATTTTACCACTTATAATTATTCATCTTCGTAAAAAGAATTAATGTTACAGGTTTTTGGTTACGACGCAATTTTAAATGATTTCTGAAATATTGATTTATAATGAATTATTAAATTATGTTATAATTTATAACATCTTATTAACTTTACCATGTTTTAAACCATGTTGTTATATTATTTAATATAATATATTAAAATAACACATTCTTGATACATTTGATAATGTTTGATTTAAATTTCATTCAGTATTATAAAAACTGGATTATATATATATTTATAGTTAATCAACATAAGAGTATTTAATACGTATGTATAAGTAATATAATGTAATATATATCGTTTATCTAATATATATAGTAGACATAAATTATTGATTAATTATCTTATAATAAATTACTTAAGAAGGAATTAATAATAAAGTAAATAAATAATATTCCCCATTAAAAAGATCTTGCATATTTATGTAATGTTCCTGAATTTGCGGTCGAATTTCAAAAAGCACGTATATACGTATAAAATCTGCTATACAATGTTGATAATAAATTCATAATGTTTTCTGTATTTCATTATTCGTTAATCTACAATTATATAAGATTTACAGCTATTAAATGTATTTTATTCAAAATTGAATATAACTTTTTAAACGTAGTAATTTATTTCAAAAAAATATACTACCATTGACTTTCAAACAAACATTTAATTTAAGACAGTTTGAAATTTATATTGTAATTAAAAGTGAGCGTTGACATTATCTTGCGAAGCTTTATGGGGAACGAAATGACATTCAATCTATCTGAGGTGATTACGTAGGTAGCCCTCAATCCGATATAACTCATATAATACCATAATATGAGAAGATATTCTCAGACAACAGCAATTCACGCTGAGCCCCAAGGTAATAATATTTAATATGCTCTTACTACATTTCGTCCGTACATGCACGTTCCAAGTTTACTCCTCAATTAAAGTTTCTACTACCGAAATGAATGAAAACAACTAGTCTAAGAATGTATCCATTAAGAATGCAATCAAATTTGCATTGTGTACCAATACTTGGTTATTTATTATTTGAGTAAATGATAATAACGATAAAGTTTAATGCTTCGAAATTGTATTTCATTATAAACAGTAACTTATATTATGAAATTTTAGTACCTGAAATTAAAATTTGTAATTATTTATATGCAAATTAATGAATCATTATATATTATAACGAAGTGTATACAATATAAAACATAAAAATAATTGCAATATATTAATCGGTATTGTCATTTCTTTAAATAATTTTTTATTTCATATTTTATAAATTAATAATATTATAAACGTCCTATGCAAATTTTACAAGACTAGATAAAAAACCTAACGGGATGAACACACAAATCTATAAATAAACGTTTGAAAATATTATTATTTTTGTAAGATGTACGGTAATTTTGGATGTCAAACTTTTGGAAGTTTGTAACCATAATTTATCATATTTGTTTACACGTTTGTGCCTTTATCCCATGTTTATTATTTAGTTCGGTAAAATTTGTACCATCATTGCTTTCAGTGTATACTGTTAATATTATTTTATATCATTTTAATAATGTTGGAGGAATTACTTTTATTGTGTTTACTTCAAGGACATTAAAATTACTACATTTATACTGTATCAAATAAATTATCGTATTCGACATAAAAAAAAACATGTCACCGTATTAGTGCGAAATTCAGTTGGAAAGAAAGTGAATATTGAATAGTTTAGAAATTCGAGTTGCAAGTAACTATAAGCCGGTGTTATAAAAAATTCGCATAATCGAGCATTTTTGTCAAGTCAGGATGCTGATGGTTATTGACGGTACCGAAATAACCACGTCTCCGCTATTTAGTTGCTCTTTAAAAACACGTGTCCAAGATCACTGCAGCCATTAATTGCTCTTTTTTTCTTCGCACGTGCGAAATCACAGATCTCTACAGGTCGGGAGAAAACGTGACGTTTAGTTTGCAGATACAAGAGTAAAGTCCAGAGCAAAATAATGAATTAACTTTGATCTCCTTGCCACACATACGGGCCTTTTAGACGCATCCTTCAAAACGACGAAAATAACCGAAATTTTCATGTCATTTTTCATGCTACTGATTACATTCTTTTCATTATGTTGTGGCCATCGATTTACGATGCTTCGTTCGCATTGATAATAATAGCAATGATTAATGTGTAAATTATGATTCGTTTACTCGTTGAACTATATCTAAAGTTTCGTTTAAAAAATGGTCAATTTTCTTAACGTATTGTTCGTTGACAGAAACAAGCCGATTAATTTGTATTTCTTTTAAGTAACATCACTGAGAAAAATTTCCTGTTTTCCGCCAACAGTCTTGGATTGTAAAAATTCTGACTGTACAGTCCACACTGTTATAATTCTTTTCATATGTGTTATTTTATTTTAATTATTAATATTATTTTTAAAAAATGAAAAATTAATCATTTGGCATGTTGTAGCAATTGCTGGACTATTAATAGTCCAGACTTATTTTGTTTTATTTCTAAAGTCCTATTACTTTTTGTCAGACATCTATTTTTTTACAGTGCGGACAGTTACAGCAACAGTCCATTTTATTCAGTGTGTTTATACGCACATATCATTCATTTTTAATTTACACGAAAACCTTTTTTGTTCCTTTTTATGCTGTTCCATAACGATGCAATACGATACATTTGAAATTAAAAGATTTGCTTAAGTTCGTTACTTTTGACCTTTCGAACTTTGTTCCAACGAGTATAGATATAGAGATCGGGATATTCGGAGAAGTCATCATTATTTTTAGATTATCACAGTGAAAAGTCGCTGCCATGGCTTACCTTTTTCAAATCCTTGTTGGCGTCGCCATCTTCCATTTTCCGTTTCTCAAAAACCTTGGAAGTTGGTACTGCGATGGTAGTTTCGCGAAGTGGTTTAAGGTCGATCTGAAACAAAATAGCATAAGTTTGCAGGTGAGATGCATGCGAAGCGGGACAGCGGCATACGATTATCATTGAGGTCAGGTTAGGGTACCGCCTACACATTGCAATGGCAACTGGGGGTCGCAAAAGGGTCGCCCTGACAACGCCCTTGCCTGCATTGCAGTGCAGCTACGATCGTTTCCAGTCTCGTGTGTAATTATAATGTGTGATTGCATTTCCAAGACTGTTATTTTCTCCTCGATTTTACTTTATTATTCAATTTATCAAACAATATACAAATCGTAATTGAGATCTTAACGGGCTTCCTTTTATGCAACCTCGCCAACAAATTGTTTTAAGCAATTGCTTTATGATATAAATTAGATTTGAGCGCGAATTTAAAATCGTCCTTTGAATCCTTTTACAACTTAGTTTCATCGGGCATCGCGACCGCTGCGTTAATAAAAATGAAACTTTACATGGATTTATGTTAAATACAACGCGATGGGGATTTCGCAGAATGAAATGTCAGTTACTAAATCAATCCTTTCGATAGTCTTAAAGTCTGTTATTAAAGAACTATGTAATAAGAGCGTGATATTTTTTAGAATAGCACGTTTATGTAATTTTACTTATCGTACGGAATAAGTGTAATCACATACATATATATGTGAGGATTTTAATTTACTCTGAAAAGCAATCATTAATATTTAAGATTTATCATAATTTTTTTACGCAGCCGATGGCTGTATATAGTAATACTGTTTCGATGTAAAATTGTGGCTATAAATGAAATTAAAACATTATATTTCTGCTGATATAAAAACTTCTAAACTAAACAGGAACCAATAATCATTTTTTAGAAATTTGTATGCAAATCTTGTATGGTTTATTATATTCATTTGAGGATATATATATATAGCAACTCAAGATATTTACAAACATACATATATTATTATTATTATGAAATACATGAGTAATACGTAGCAGCAGTCGGTCATTTATTAATGAAAAACTAACAAATGTGGTTGGGTACGGTTCATTAGCTTTGGTTTGCAGGATTGTGTATTTATTCGTACAAATTTCTGCAATCTTTTTTCATCGTACTTTCAACGATGCGATCCGTTGCTGAATGAAACCGCCTAGGATTTACAATTGAAAATAAATTGTCAGGCCAAATATGTTTTATATTGTTTCGTCTTTATGCATTTGCATTTTCTGTTTACTAAACAATAAACGCTGCACAAATTATATAACGGCCAATGCATGTGCGCGAAGCACAAAAAGTAAAGTTTTATACGATTGTAAATGATTACACATACGAATGATAAATTGGCGGAATCGTAGTGACGATTGTGGCTTAAACGTTGACCGCGGTGTAACCGCGCAACGTTGATTGTATATTCGAAACACGATTTTGATGAAATTTTAATTATGATTTTAGAATCATAATTTGCATTAAATAATTTTATAAAATCAAATCTGGTTTAGCAAATTCGGAGTAAAATTATGTTGACAGAATTGCAATATACATAGAACAGTAGGATTATCTTGGAAAAATGATAAAAATGATTATACGATATTATTATGTAAATTTATTTATCATGTAATAATTTATTTAAATTAGATATTATTTTTTTTGTATAATATACGAATTTGTATCTTAATTTATCGAATAAATCGTTTTCCTTATGGATATCGTAATTTTTCCAACGTTATTTGAATGATATTATTGCATTGTACGTATTGCTTTGTGCAACAACAAATAAGTTATTGTTAATTTATATGCCTTTTCAAGACAATAATGTTTTGTTAAATTAATGTTTCTGCTTCGTGATTCTACGCGTCACAGTTAATACCCTCTTATTTTATCAGAAGACTTTTTTCCATAGCGGGAAATTGGATAAACATCGTAATTCAGAATAAAATTTATGGATCTCGAATTTCGGTTAATATTTATCTCTATATTATACGATGAATTATTACAGTGAAATCTTGTTAACTTTGCCCCCTCTGGTGTGATTATATAATTCACCGTAAAACCACAACGGATCGCCTTTTCTTTAGTTGCTTTATTTTCACCTGTAAAATAAGCGATCAAAATGACTGATATATTCACTGCAGTGCAAGTGCGAATTATCACAGTTGAACCTCGAATATTTCACGTACGTTTTATGAAATCCGATAAGAATCATTGACTGATGAGTGGCAAAAGTATCGCGCTTAAGGAATAGATTAACACGCGCGGTGATATTTTTTAATATCAGACAGCGATAATAATTATACAACAAAAGTTCTGCGCTAGAGTCCGTTTATATCATTAATTTCAACAAAAGTGGAACGCTCCGTAATTTTTGCTCAGTTAAAAGCTTTTATGAACAGTTGTATAATTATAATTAATTGTAAATATTTTTAAAATAGTAACATAATCGTTACAATTACACGTATTTTTCTAAATATTTGTCAAATTATTTAGATATAATTGTGAAATATCTATATAAAGTTCATGTCACGTGAATTTTGCATAAAGTTACATTTTTTATTAAAACTTTTGCATTATATATCGTATATAAGTAATGGTGCATGTAGTCTGATAACATATATTTTGTATCAGTTAATTGCATTAAATTAATTCATTTGATTCTTTATAATCTCATGTTAGGCTTTCTTTCCGTTATAAATATATTATATTATAAATCTGCTTTTATTGTGTTCCAAATATCAAAAAAATTTATCATTTCAACGTCTGAAGTATTTATTATTTCCACTACATTAATGCAACTCTTTTTTCTTATCTTAAATGTTACATCATATGCGTATTTATAGAATTTTATTGTAGGTAAGCGTTGTTTTAAATGTGTTAAAAAAATTGCGCTCGTGCAATATACTTTTAATAAAAGTGATCTCGTGTCTAAATTGTTATATGATTTTCATAATAAAACATATTTTAATAAACCCAATATCGTGTAGATCTTTATGAAATAAACATTGCACAGATATTCTCTTAGCGTGCATCAAGAATCGTTCAATCATTTGTTAGCTAATAGAATATGAATAACAATATAATATCGTATAATATTTTCTGATATTCAGCACGATAATTTTATACATATTATAATGTATTGTAATTTTCTTTAAAACTGTTGTTATATTATAACGTTTATTTTAATGTATATAGATAGAATAGAATATGTTTTGTACATTTATTTACAATTATTCAGTTAATAATATTATATTAAAAAAGTAGAATTAAATTATTAAAGTAACTATATTGACTAGAATTAATTTAACATCATAATTTACAATAAATGTGAAATAATTGATTATGTGTTGAGTGAAATCATTTTAAACTTAAAATTTTGAAAGCGCGGAAAACATAATTACATTTTAATAGAAATGTAGCAATAATAATAATAATAATAATAATACTAATAATAATAATAAAATCGTACTGAATTATATAAATATATTTAGTTCGTGACAATTCAATAGATCAATAAGCGAGAAATAATCTTTTACTCTGCAAAAACAAACTTGTTTAAACGAAATGGCAATCATATAGCATTTATTTTATTATTATTTTTGATTTTTAAAATAAAATAAATACAGCATTAAAAATATTTAATATGCATTTCAACATTAATTTTCTCAATGGAATAAAATATTATTATCTATTTTATACTTTATTTATATTATGACCAAAATATTATCCGCATATTTTAATTAATAAGTTTTATATTATTATAAATATTACATGCGTGTTACAAATATTTCAAACGAATATATATATATATATATACATTATGAATTATCAATCGATATAAATACGCTTACGATTTCATATATAATTATCCATTTTTTTCTTGTTACGACGAAAGATTTAATTTAGAATTCACAGAAGTACCACTGTACATTTGTATAAATAGATGATATTTGGTATATATATTAATTATTTGATTAACAAATTTATTTTTCTTACATTATACACACTTTCTTTTGCAACGCAAGCATATGAGATTTTATGATGAATTGATGTTTAGGGTACTACCGACTTTGATTGAGTGATTTCGTCCTACTGTTATATTTTTTTATCATATTTTTTGCATGATTACAATTTGGATTTAGATAGTTATTGTATTTGTATTAACGTACTTTAAATGCAAACGTATTAGAATATATACAAATATATAATATACTTTTCTTAGGTGCAGGAAATTACTTTATGAAAGTGTAAGTCAATGAAACAGTAGCAGAAATACACTATAAAAAATTATATGATGTTTGTGTATACAATTATTTATTCAATCTAAGATTTTAATTAGGATAAGAATATTATTAACATCCAAAATGTATAAATAATATGAATTTAGAGATGGAATAAGCATTTACAATATTCGATTAGCAGTTATTTATGAAATATATATTTATTCAATTCTGCAGCAAAATAAATGGATTAAATGCGTTAAAATATATCGTGCTTTAAAACACCGGTTACATATGTTACAAAAGTTATTTCGGACTTAAATAACGAAAGTAAATATTTCATCTCTTCATTTAATTAAGATTACTCTTCAAATGATTAATAGATATTAAATTTTTTAATTTTCTTAGCATTAAATTGTGCCTTCTTTACAAATATAAAAAATACAACTTTATATTTTTCTTGCACAGATCATGCATTTTGCACCGCCCACGTAGAAAAATACGATTGGCCCAAGCTTGGTACATGCTCGGCATCGATCAGTCAAGAATGGCCCATTATTGGTATAAAACGCGGGAACATCTTGGCCCGATTGATTTTCCGAGAAATTGCCAATGATTGGTAACCGATCGGCCCACGCATGGTATACGATTGACAAAAGAAATCACACACTCACATATACTCTTACGTATTCATCTTCAACTAAACTCGAAAAAACATCTATAATAAATAAGTTTCTCAATAAAAATAAAGCAATGTAATTTTTTAAATTCGTTTCAAACATAAATATGGTATTTAATATATACCATATCGCTTACTTACAATTCATTAATTTTCGTAAGATGTATTGACTAATGTGTATAAATACTAATGTAATAAATATAAGAGAAAATACATGATTATACGTTAAAACAGAATGGAACTTTTTAATTAAATTAATAAATAATTTCATTATAGTAAACAATAAATTCTTAGCATGTATATACACTAAACAAATGTTATAACACTATAGATAATAAAAGCGCTATGATCAATATACAAAAACTCGATAATAAATTATGTTGCAAATCTTATAAAAGTTTGTCAGAAAGTACCAAACAATATACAAAAAACATATGCTGTCGTGTAACATTGGTTTACATTTTTGAATATTTATAATTCTTTTAATATCTTGTTTGGTAAAATATTTGTGGAATTATTTTGCGGGTATTTGTTTCAGTGTACGTAAACATTTGACTATAAACATTTTTCTAAAATAACTAACGTAAATTTTATGTTACGTAAAATAAATTACACAGATAAATAATATCGTGGCAATAATTAGTATAATCGAAGAAAATCGGTATTATATATACAATCATTTTTATTCAAATATAAAAATACAATATACAAATATCATAAAGGTATACTTATGATATTTCTTATTTGCGAATAAAAGTCTCGAAATATTTATGTTTGTTTATAAAAAGGTTGTATATGCAGCTTAATTGTTATACTTTACAAAAGGATAGTATTTCAGAAAAATACAAACAGTTTATACGCGAGTCTTACGACCGGCACCGATTGGCCAAGCGTGTGGAAGAAACCGTCAGTATCTATAATAGACAAATTGTTTTTGTCGATGAATAGCTAATGAGTAGCAAACGATCAGCCCGTCGTGTTTTACACGAATGGTATTTAATTGGCATAATAAACAGCTGGTGCGGGATATCTTTATTGTTGCTTTTATTGAAACTTAAATGCTAGAGGTATTACAATTACATCGAAAATGCATTATTAAATAGCACATATATGTTACAAATATATATTAACTTGAATTTGATTCAATTCCGTATATATTTTGTATCTGTATATATACCGTTTATTAATATATCACACTGAGAGGAAAATTTATCAATTTTTAGTAAAAGTTGACTAATTTGGTATAATATTTGTAATTCGTCGTCAAAAATGCGTAGTTTATTCATCAAATAGTATGAATCTTTGATTATAATTTAACAACCGGTTTACTAAAATTTAACATCCAAAATAGCAAAAAAATTGACAAATATCAGAAATTTTCACAAAAATACACGTAATTTTTACTAATTTTGTATGTATTATTTCAAAATATAACACTAATGTCACATTCGATATGTTAAGAGTAATTTTTAATACTTTTTTTCCTCCGTGTATTTATCAAAAATACGTTAACATTTTTTTTTAAAAAAAAAAGTTTGTTAAAATTTAATATTCCCATATTATAAATATTGGTGTTTCTTTCTCTGCGTGCAAGACCAAACGTGTGGTTATTCATAGAAATAATCTTAATTTTGAGTCAAAACTGTCTAGAAAAATGATTAGCAAGGGGGAAGGGTGTACATGCACGCTGACACTTGTTTGATAGCACTTTATATCCAGCATCTATTATGCGGTGCGTTTGACGGGCGCAACCTTATTACTGCCGTATTTCAAGTATAATGCGCATTTTCCACTATTAAATGCGAGACAATCTATTCTACATGAAATTGTTGTTATATACTTAAACGCGATTTCAGACTACAAAATAATTATAATGACAAACAGTCATTAGCACCGCATTCATTATCTATTTACCCGTCCTTGCCACACGCGCGATTCTTTTTGTTTTAATTTCGTGCCACGCATTTTATCTACGCGTTTTCAAATAGAACACGTTACGTCATAAATGTGATAGCTTTGAAAATAAAACGGTAATTTATTTGAAAATAGACCGTTACCGCAATTAAATGTTACATTTTTATGACGACAAAAAACGGCGGCCAGTCGGACGGCACTTGTCAATATACGTTAACGGACGTAACGACAGGTTAGTTGAACTGATTAGAAAACATTTTTGACATTTTGACATTCGTTATTTAATAGGAACAAGATTCGAATGGCGAATTGAAAGCGCGGATTAAAATGAACGAACGAAAAAATAACACGCGATACACGCGTTAACAATGCGCTTTGATTTGACGCGTTGATCACGGTATATAATGCAAAAGTAATTTAGTAATTACTACGTAAAATGGCAGCGCGCCCTTTGAATATGGTATTCAGATTTTTGACATCTTGTTTGCGAGTTCTGAAATCCATTCCGTTTCCCAAAAGCGTTGTGCGTTTCGAGGATATAATAACGTTAATAGGATGACTGACGTTGACTATCAATTAACACGCGTGAACTGTATCCTGAGAGAGACGTTCCGTTCCGTTCCGTTGGATTTAAACACCTCGAAATACAACCGATGACAAGTTGAATAATATTTATAAAAAAACGCGCGTAATAAAAAATGATCCAATGGCTTGCTTAACAACGCATCGCGTAAGCAGTTCCCTCGCGTCTCAAGTTTTTAATTCGAAGTAAAACTATTTTAAATTGCAGCGTACATTTCTATTTCAGTACAAAAAAGCGGCAGCTAAATTTTATCACACACAAACACGAAACGAACCGAACAGTGGTGCTACGGTAAAAAGGGCAGGTGTTTTGCGAATTTTCATATCATAAGTTTCAATGGCATTGATTCAACTCGTTGAATATACTTTATAAACCTAACTACCATAAATTTTGCATATTTTCTGACATACCGTGTGCGTCGGTGAAAAACGCTAGGGGATCGAGAACAAAAAGAAGTAGGAAATTTCTGTGTCTCCGATGTATAAATATGAGAAGCAGTAAAATGTAGAAACTCCGGTACTCGTAACTTGCATATGAGTGGGATGCGTGTGTTGTGCCAGTGTGAGCCCGCGAAACACATACCCGTATTTATATTAATACCGTATAAACACGCGAGTCGAGCGGAAGTACGATCAGAAAGACATTTGCGTGCCGCAGCTCCATTATATTCCGCGTCTTTTTATTTGTATTTCAATTAACCGACAACTAATCTTTAATCCCCGGTCGATGCTCCGACTCGCACTTATTTATTTCGCATAAATCGGCTGCTACGCACGCGTTCCCGCGACCGTCGATTATTATTAAAACAATCCAAATAAAATGGTACCGAGCTAAACTGCGATCTTGGTCATAGTTAAAGCTTTACAATTTAGCATAATGATCGTAACTCGCGGTTAAATCGAAATCTTGGTGTAATGTAGAACATCGTACGGTTTTCATCTAATACCTCTGCGCTGTAAAATCTGACGCTACAAAAAAGTCTTAATTCAAGACATTTTTATACAAAAGATAGTATAAGTGTCTTATTATTAGATACTATTTATGTCTTTTGCGTGGAAATGTCTCGATTTAAGACACTTGTTTTAGTAGTGTGGATTTTAGTAAACCATTGTTGCGTGTCTCAGCTATTGGTATTGGTTGATCGACTCGATCTTGGCAATGGATTACGGTCTGCGATTGTCTGATTCGTGCTCTAAATACAGTAAAAGAATAAATGATCCCACAAATTGACCGAACTATACGTAATGAAATTGAGATAAATTCATCAAATGTGGTAACTGTGATGGATTAAGATTAAACCTTGGTTTAAGATAGATGTTTGTTTTTTTAGCAGTTTGTCAGAAATTACTAATGTCGTTTAACATTTATTAATATTTCGGTATATTTATTACTCTACTTTTTATCTAGTTTTATTTCTAAAGTTTTAGGATTATTTTTTAGTGTATAATGTCATTCGTTGTCTTATTTTAAGATAGTTTTGTGAGAAAACCAATACGTGTCGTTTACTATTATTATTTCATGAAAATCAAGATTTATGATATTTCTTTATGAAGCACATATGAGATAATTATATCTATTTTACCAATACGATATTATATAGGAATGTGCTGATATGCACCATTATATTACTTAATTAAATAACGTACATTATCAAGAAAAACGTTTCGATGTTTCATTTTCTTTTCAATCTGCAGTTATATTTGTAAATTAAATTGTTTAAATGCACTGTTAATAGTATATATAATATTAATACAATTTAATACTTTTAAAAGTTCACAGGGATTTAAATGACCATATATGAGGGGAATTCGATACAGTATAAATACCAGTATAAATATTTATTCGTGCTTTTAAGATTTTTTATTTATTATACAGTAGATAACGTTTCGTCAACTGTGTGCTGACCTCTTCAGAGCTGTTGTTTTTAATTAAAACATTAATTTTTCAACTCAAAACATTTAATAATTTTTTTTTATTTTCTGAACAAAGAGTCAGTACAATTTTTGTCAAAGTTTAAAATATTAAATGAAATAATGCAATCATGATATAATTAAGTCACAAAATTAAAACTAATAAATGTAATACAAAATATTTTGGAATACTTGTGATAATATTTATTATTTACAAATTAAATTATTTTAAATTTATATATTTTACATTAATTTAAAAGCTAAATTAAATGCAATGATTATTTTAGAAATAAAATTATAAACTTTAAGAATTATATTAGTTATTTGTATGACACATATAAATTATAAAATATACAAAACTATATTGTAATTGAAATGTTGAAAATGTTGAACAAATACAGTTTTATAATTGTTTCATTATAACCGTTATAGTTAAAAAAGAAGAAAAGAATATATAACAACATCTTTATTTGAGTTAATACGTTAATCTTACAGAATCTACATTTAAAATTTATTAAATAATTATTATAGTATTATCACTATATAAATATTTGAAACCCAAAAAAGTATAGCATTTTATTACCAATCCGGAACTTTTTGTTATATATTTACAAACAGTCATCAATGTTTACTATTACTTCAACTGATATTTATTATTTTGATCATGCGTTACTGTGTTTTGCATAATACGCTTAGCCATTTTTACTGGAACTTTTATCTGCGTGTACTAATAATACTAAATTTGTATTCGTTTATCTTGTCTTAACATGACTCGTTCAATTCTAAATGAATTTCTCTTCATACTAATCTTCCATTACAACATTCAAGTCACAATTATATACATATATATATATATATAATACCTGCTAATAAACCGATTAGCAATCCATTAATAATTAAGATAATGAATATCAACTGATTAAGCTTTATAAACATAATTCCTTATATCTCGATTCCGTAAAGCATATTACAACAATAAATATAAGAACTTATAATTAGCAATTTTGTTATATCGTAACAGTAAATCTTTTACGTTTCGTTTGGGTAGAAAATCCTAGTCCTGAACACGTGAAACGCGGAACGTAAAAAAAAATCTTGAGTTACACACAATACTGTATTCCACGTGAAATACGAAATTCTATGAACTGAGATTCCATTTGCATACATTTTGTCAAAATTTGACAACAATATTACGCAGCTGCCGCGCTGGAGTAACAGACGTAAACAGAGCGTTTCACATAGAATATTGTTGCGCGATATTCGCATGGAAATACTGGAATAGAAATCTGATAATCTTCTTCGATATGATGAAAATTTATGTCATTGTGCGACGCGTGCTCTTATCGTAAAAGCTAAGTTTCAATGACAAGGGCGCTGCGAGCGTCGCGCCACATTAATTAACGCCAACGCTGCACTTAAAGAACTATATCTTGTCCATTCGCGCGACACTCGTTAAGTCAACGCTTTTGATCTTTCTTAACGCATTACTGCGTTCGTGCTCCTACCATTTCGGGTTCTCGACCAAATTTTTGACTCGGCTTCAAAACTTGCATGCCTTTGATGCCAGCGGTATTGTCAAACCTGTCTGTTTGACTTTATGCTCCGTATACTTACTTCACTGAATTTCAAATTAAATATTATGGCAACTTCATTCTCCTTTCGACTATACCAATTCAAATAAACATCCGATTAGATTTGTATGTTTCATACATTATTATGTTATATAAAGCACGATGTTCAAATTAATGCACTGCTGTTTAATTTTAATGTTTTTTATCGCCAGCTTAATAAATAAATTGACTCGTACTGCATATCTAAGTCTGTCTATAACTATGTTTTAGGCAAGGGCGTAATTCAAATTTTAACCCGCTGACTAAATAGGCGACAAGTTTAAAAGTTTAATGTTTGACAATCTAAAGTTTCATAACATGGACCTCGAAATAATAATAAGTGTCTTAAAAATGCATGTGGTCCTACCATATTGCTTGAAAGGTACGGTATAGGTTAATATGTATGGATTATCCACGAGTAATATTATTTAGCACGCGTGTAATAATTGCTTATGAATTAGTAGGACATTTGTTAATTGTATAGATTGGGCAGGTACTCTTTTGAATTTAATTTACTATACGATTCATTTGTTTTGTATTTTTTGTTAATCTTTTGTGTACGTTCATTATTTTTAGTGTTTTAAAAGATGAAAATGTTTGAAACTACCCTAGTAAAAATTTGTCTAGTATCTCGTGAGTTACTAGAGAATTAGTATATAAAATTTCTAGTAACTTGCGAGTTACTTGAGAAATTTCTACTTGGGATATATAATTATTAATAGGAATATTCGTTTCCATAATTTGAACTTGAGTTTGAATTCGAATTTGAGTTGTTTTGTAATTCATTAAACAAATAATATAATAATAATTTATCATTGCTATTTTATGATGTTGCAGCTATGAATTTGTATGACGTGGCAGAATTAAATTAACGCCAACAAATTAATCAATACTAAGTTTTCGTAAATTCTGTAAGAAGGAGTTGACAAAAATATGACTTTCATTGCATCAATATATATATATATATAATATTTATATAATACATAAATATATATAATTTATTTATTTCCATATCGCATGATTTATATGTACATGAAAATTCAACAAAAAATATTCTTAGGAAAATATTCTTACGTCGTAGAAATACCTTGGCACTTATATTTTTTGCTTGCGTACAATATTTTGTTTTATTGTTTTATTTTATCTTAAGAATGGGGTCATGTTCTTTAGTATGTTATACTTTTTTCGTAGATTATCATTACTCTTTTTCTCGACCTATTTCTTCCAGATCCAGACTCGCCCCTGAAACCGCAGTCATGTAAAAACATTCGCAAGTTTTTCCCATCACGATTTTCCATCCCGTTTTATACACTTATACCACATCTGGCATAAGAAAATAAGGTTTTTGAGATATGAATGTTTTGATGGTATAAATGTTCTCTAAATATGATATACGTTAGCTTGCGTCAATCTATTTTAAATACTTTAATAACTACAATTCTGTCATTCAACAAATGTATTTTAAAAAATTAATTCTTAATTCATAATTTAATTAAAATATATTTTTTGTGGCAAAGCTTACAGCCATTGATCATTACGTATAATTACGTTCAATTAGCAATGAAAATGTCAATCGTATACTCAGAGAAGAAAATATCAATTTTTAATTAAGATTTTACCAATTTGGATATTATACTTGCACTTCGACAACAATCTTTAATTTGTTCATTAAATAATATCAATCTTTCATTATAATTTAATAATCGGTTTACTAAAATATATCAGTTTTGTTTTTCAAAAAATTTAACACATCAAATTTTTGTTAAAAATTATCAAAACAGATTGTGAAGTTTTAATATTCCACTTTGAAATGAACAGCAAAAATTGTATTAAAAAAATAATTATGTATTTTGGCGATCTAGATTCATTACATTGCATGTATTTAAATGTGCTAAATTGTAATTTATTGATAGATGATTAAAAGTAAATTTTATTATCGAGCGGTAATTCTATTACTTTACATTTTTCTTATTTTTGTCAAAAATAAGCAAGACTAGTTTATACAAATTTAGTGTTCTAAAAGCATACTATACCAATTAATATTCAGTTTACTAAAATTTAATATTCCCGTCTTACATATATTGGTATTTTCTTATCTCGGTGTATTTATGGGTAAAATAAAGTGAATTGTTTATAAATAATAAAAAAAGAGTTAAATTATTTTTACAGTTAAAAGAATTATTTAACGTAATGCAAATAATTGAAATGACCTATTTCATTTTTTTTCTTTGTATAAATTCATACATTTAAGAATATATAACTTTCTTAACTTTTTATTTCAACATTGAAGGCTAATAAAATAATGCTTTGTGCAATTAAAATATTTATTCTAACCAAGATATAGTATTGACGTGTTGTTGACGACAATTCGTTGACCATTCGTCACCCGTAATGGTGAACTGCTGAGAATGAAACATCTATATATATATCATAGATATATATATATATTGTACATGTGTTATTCGCGCCAGTTGCTAGCCGTTGTTCAGGCAAATATTCGTAAAATATTAAAAAAAAAGTTGCATTTATACGTTTATTTTTAGAATTTCCGTCTCTTATTATATTTCTATAAAAATATGTTATGTAATGTAAAAGGTATATATTGTAACAAATAATGTACATATAGTATATAAAATAAATCAGTTATTACTCAATAAGAAATCTTTAACGCGTGAAAAATGTAATCATGTTGAATTATAAAAGGTATCTTATAAATCAATATGACAAAGGTATAACGTCAATTTTTCAAATGTCTGATAAAAGTCTGAAAGCGATCCAAATGTGAGGTGTGATTTATTTTTTAATTTATAATAATCTGCATTTGGACAATATAGATATTAATAAAAATGAATAAAAAATGCAAATTTGTAATTAATGTATTAGCCGAAACACGAAAATAATGAATATGATAGCAGACACATTCAAACGTCAAACAAATTTTTTTTTCTTTTCAAATCATGAAACAATCTCAAAACCACTTCTCATTCATGCGGCTCTCAGACTGTCACTAGACTATGCCAGATTAAAACCACTTCTACCATATTGATTTGCCAGACTGATTTCATACTTTAAAAAATATGCTAATTTTTTCATGAAGACTTCGAACTTTCTTAATTTTGTGAAGTTAATTTCATATTCTAATAATATCAATGGTATTATTTAATCTTAATTATAAGAAACGTCTGTGAAATAAATGTTTGTTCAAGTTCCTATAAGTTTTTGATTCTCGTAAAGGCTACATTTAAAATAAGGATACTTAGTTAATTAGTCGTTGATTGCGTTATATATTATGCACCGTGAAAAGGAACTTATTTATGTACTATAAATAATAGAAACCTGGGTCGGAAATATAGGCGAAATCATTAATGGAGTTTAAACTGAGAGGAACACAAAACCGTTATGAATTATTTGTCACTCAATTGAGATGACAAAAAGGTTTTAGAAAATTCTTTTCTGCACGTAAAAGCGCGTACTGGTCAGCCCATTGTACCTCGTTAGGTACAAAAAAAAAAGGACAAAAAATTGCAGGGGTAAATGGAACGACGCAGGTATTGCGGAGAAGACAAGTTTGCTACGCACAAGCGCGGTCGATAAGGGCCTGTTGCTCCGAGCGAATGGCACTCCTCGTTTTCGCAAGAAACCAGAACTAGCTTGAATAAGATAGAAGGAAAGGGAATATTGTATGCCCGAGAAAGCGAAAGCAAAATTGAGTAGACATCTTTAAGATAGCTGTAGAGGGACTTTTATGATCGTCTGGTGCGAGCAGTTCTTTGTCACCGTATCAGCATTCTTATAGTTCGCAAGGGAAAGATTTGATGAAAGTGTAAATGAATAAGGGAAAAGAAGAACCAATGGACCGACGCGATTCATCCTCTCGAACCGCAGCGTAGTCAAATTTTCCGACTCGGGAGAATAATTTTGTTATCATCGATTTCCAATGGATATATCGATATTTATGAAACGTAAGAACGCGTCGATGTTGTTGAACTTAAAGCATTGTGAAATTATTTTGTTAGTTGTAATTTTAATAACAAAGATAAGCGATATTTAGTTCCCAATTGAATTCTTTCGAGCGTTTCATCGGGCTTGTGTGTAATTAGAAATTAACCAACTCGACTCCCACAGGGAAAAATATGATAAATAAATTATATTTTACTTTTATAATTACGTTAATTAAACATTATGCAAAGTTACGTGTTAATTAAAATGCAAAGAATGGAAAGTAATCGATGGAAAATCGATTTTCATAGGATCAATATACTTATTATAATTATTAATCCTTAAATTTTATACATTTGAATAGTTTAAATTTTTTAAATAAACTTTTTAATTTGATAAATATTTTCTTTTATATATTACTTTGTTTTTTTATTATACGGTTGTGAGTATACCATTTAGTAATGTTGCATAGGTTATTAAGATTGGATGATTGAACTACATTGAAACTACCATATTTCTACGGTATCTATATAACGAGATAACCAAGTTATCTATTATATTAAACCGGAGATCTGGTATTCGAAACCAGAATTTCAGTTGGACCAATGAATTTATTTATTTGAATAATGACATACTTTTCTTTGCAAAATACAAAGATTAGATAGATTATGGTAATTGCATTTGTTGTTGACATAGAACAATAATAATCAACGTAAAAGAAATGCTTAAATAGGCATGTGAGCTTGTGTTTTTTTTTTCAATACATAACAACGTGTGTGCTTTTAGGAACATTGTATTCAAAATTTTAACATTTCGATATTTTGTTAACTTTCATAAAAAGAAAAAAATGTTAAATCTTAGTCAAAATAACATATGTGTGATTGTAATGCTCTTTTACAAATTATTAAATAAAACTGATAGTATACCTTAAACCTATTTTAATTAAAAATATATATATATATTCAATACATTACATGTTTCTATATATAATATATTGCTACATTAAAAATAATATTTTCAAATTAATGTAATACCAATATTAGTAATCTATAAAAAAGTTATGCGCCACATATTAATAAAAATATTATTTCGAAATAGAACACTGATGAGATATATCCGATATTTTATGAGCAATTCATAATACTTTTGTTCGTGTTGTTCTCTGAATTTTTCTAAATCTCTGTGAATAATACTTATATTTACGGGACGGTTAATATTTAATTTTATTGTATCTTCTCCTAATTTGTAATATTTTACATCTCGTCTCGTATCAATATAAAAGTTACTACGTAGTGCCAGTTGAGATGAAGAAAAATCCAATTTTATCAGGATGAAACTCGTATTTAAAGTATCAACTTTAATAAATTATCTAAAGTAGAGAAACTCTAATAATATATCTATCACCTTTAAATTAAATTATGATATTTATTAATTGTTACATATTGCGTAACAA
>JABFQC010000428.1:0-27731 GCA_022817085.1 Psilanteris sp. ZL-2020
CTCGATTTTTTAAATAAGGGCTAAAATTCAAAATGGTCCCATTAGCTCAATACAGCTCAAAATAACTTTCTACTTGCTGTATAATGCCTCTATTAATATTATCTCTTCATACAATGCTAGTTTTTTCATACAAAATCGATTTTTCTGAAGGATTTTTTTCAAATCGACAAGAAATGATTATAAAAAGCCATATATCGATCGAGTCATGTTTGTCTTTGTTACTGTCATAGTCACGAATCGCTGAAAATAGTGTTTATAAGTGGTATAATTATATTACATAATTAAATTATTGAACTAAGTTCTGTCATCTGGGCACATCGGGGAGCCGAGGAAATTCCATTTTCTTTTAAAATTGGTTAAAATTCATTAAGTCTATCAATTCCTAAATCTATCAATTTTTTAAATAATTATCACTCTTTATATAAATGTACAATAAATTTAATTTTAATTTATATCACAGAAACTAATTATTTTAATCCCTATATTATAAATACTTCAATTGTTTAGATGCAACTCAAAGATTACTTCAATATGATTTTAATTCGCGCCTTTATGTCGCTTTTTTCAGCGAACAGTAAGAAAAGCCGGGATTATCGATCATTGGTTCTATAGAAATACTTGTACACGCAAGTTATTCCTAGACACTATTTGTAAAATTGGGTCGACAGCTGGAAACAATATTTGCGTTCGTCGATTGTCTCGATAGGATGCTTAGTCTAGTGACGTCAAAAGTGAAAAAATAGATGGACATTATTTTGTTCCTATTCTCTCGTTTTTCAGCGAATAGTCTGCATGTGAAGTTACAAAACTCCGAAGATGAACTTTTAAAGCTGAAATAAATAGCGGGTTAATGACTGGCTTACAGCAATTTAGACATTTATTGACAATTCAATCACATGTCACACGGTGGAAACAAAGTACAACAACTTGCATTATCAGGACTTTGTACAAACATATTGCTGGTTAATTGATCCAAATGAGTAGTCAGGAAACAGAAAAAAAAGAGAACTAAAAAACCAACAAAACTAAAAAAAAAAAAATTTAAAAAACCCTATAGTGATTTAGATAAAATATTGTTAAATATTATAATACGTAAATATAATTTTGCACTTAAATCCCAAAATTAAACCATATTAAGAAACAAGAAAAAGAAAAAAACCAATTTCATCGGCAAATTCAATTTTTGTTCAGTTTGTTCAACTTTGCACTTCGTTTAAATATTTGATCAATCTCTAAACAGACCTCTCGCCAACGAAAATAGTTTGCTTTGAGAAATTTACTTGATTAAACGTCGTTTCGTAACGACACCGAATAGATGATTATTGATTCAAATAAATTGACGCAGCCTTTTAACTCGCATATGCAAGCGATTCAGAATACCTCTTTGACTCGAACAAAATAATGCGCAACGAAATAAGTTCTCCTCGCATTACACTTGGAAAGTTTACATGATAAGTGGGATAAACGGCGGTCCGGAAAATAGGACGTAGGACATCAGCGCGGTATAAATGACGAGACTCATTTACGAATACGCGGTTAGACCGAGAAAGATTATCTGGCCGATGTACTGTCGCTGTGGCGGAGAATATCTGCGACGCGCGAATACCTCGGCTATCTAATTAGAAGATCTTGGAATTGTCCTACCTCGATATTCATGCAACGCGGTACACAAAAAGCACCGCAAACATTCGCGAAGAACGCGAATCCTCCGAGGACTTTTCAACAAGGCGAAAGTCTCGCGAGTTTGTGAGTGCTTATATTGAAAAAGACACAACTTTTATAACGTTGATGCGTCGTTTATTCGTTGGAAAGATATGATCATTATCTGCGCCGAGAAATATTGTACGCGAAAGCAAAATTTATATATTACGAAAGGCTAGATGCAAAATGACCAAATAGGTGCTGCCGGGAAGATGCAAAGGGTGTCGGAGAATATTAGCTTCGTCACTTTATAAATAATCAATCGTAACGTTTACAACGTTTTATTTACAGCTAAATCCGCGGTTGGTTTTTGTTCAGAAGTTCTTGTACGCTTTTGATAGAGTTACCAGAATTAATTATACGTGACTAGGATTTGCCGCGACGTAATTGGAATTCTAATGCACAGAAATAAATTTGCCCGAAATTCTAATACAATTCCCTTTGGAAACCAGATGCTTACGGAGGACTGCAACAGTTGTAGCAAAAAGTATCATTTGTGTCCATCGCCAGATCCGTGCAAAAACAGTGATATAATGTGGAATTTCTCGTGTAATTTAGCCACAGAAATTGGAATGGGTTTATTTTGATAAGTATATTGTGAAAAGAGCATTCTAATATACCAGTCGCTTCATACGAATAATTATGATATACTATCGGTTTTATTAATAAATACTTTCGATAATTAAAAGCGTGGATTAATAAGAAAAATCGATATATCGCAGATGGGAATCTACGTGATATAATTACTTTCGGTCTGAAGATGAACGGTATATTTTTATCCAAATCAAAACATAATTATCGAATCATATATATATTTAATATTCTAATTCTGGTTATATATTACTTGTTTGTGTATATCTATTATTTACTTCAACAACAACAACAACATTATTACTAAAACAACAATTTTCGTAAATCAATTAATATTTAACGACAGTAAAATTGTTCCATATTTTTTACTTTTAATTTGTAATAATAAATTTGTAATGTAATATTTTTAAAAAGTACATAAATTGTGTTTTGTTATTGTGGTTAGTGTGTTTTAAAAAAATATTACTCCGAGTAAATAATATAACACAATGGATATTTATATTATCTCACTTTTCCATGCATTTCGTACTTTGTGGGTTACTCCAACTGTAACGCTTGTTTCAGCAGTATGTTACATTATTTGTGCGTAACGAACTAGCGCTTAGCGACGCAGCGATTATAGAGAATGCTTTAACTACACCCTGTAACTTCTATCCCCTTACAGTATCATTTATGAATAGCATCGTATCATATACGGTTTTGTTGGGTTACACTAACCTAAAAGGGGTACCAACGGTGTCGCAAACTTGTTAAAATATGAATCGTATATAGTACATTATTTACTGAAAGTAATCAAAAATCATATTTATATATGCAATCAGAAAAATAACACCCCATAAACTATAATCTATATGGCATCCGTGAAATGAGAAATGCAGTATACGAGTAAAATAATTATTTTACGTTACGTTAACTGATGTCAGTAAAAAATATAATTTTTACTACTATATAATTTCCGGAATCACGATTAAATTAAACCGCTTATCTACACTTTTGGTATATTATGATTTTATACGTGCATACCTTCGTATACAAATTTGTTGATATGTATTACCAATTACCGCTTATTAGAATTTTGCATTCGATTTTATACGATTCGAGCACGTCGCGATACGGTAAACGGTGCATGCATATATATGCACACCTAATAATGAGCATGCAAACTTCATATATTATAATCTAATTTATAATTTAAAAGATGTCGATATTATGTTTTAGTCGTCGATTTAAAACTTCATTAAAATACGCTCGTTGTCAGACATTAAATTAATAATTTAAGGGGTTATTGTGCGTCACCTTAAATTGTTAAACTAAGCGAGAATTAGATTGTAATTAATCTATGCCATTGAATTATTATAATTTTTATTGCTTTATTTAATTTATAATTAATTTTTATCAATCGATTAATAATAACTATTCGAAATATTAATAAGAAATTCGATCTGTTTTTTTAATGATTTTATAATTATAGAATTATGATAAGAAAACTATTTCTTTATATTGTTGTTTAAGTTTTAACTTTATATATATAAAAAATTGAGCATTTCAATTTTAAACAAGACTATATAAGCAATTATGGTTTATGTTTTGTTGATGTTTTCAGAGCCGATATGCGACGTTATTATATCAAGAAAAACTTACTTTGTTCTTAAAGAAAAAAAGTATCATATACAATTAAAAAGTACTTAAAAACTAATTTATAATAACAAATATTTCCCTCTTTCTTCGGTAACATTTTTAATCGAAGTTTTAGGGTTTGAGGGTTGTTGGTTTAAATTTATTTGCAAAGTTAACTTTACCTAAGCAGTGTTGGCAAAGAAGATTTTAATAACAAATAGCTTTAAATGTATATATGTAATATTAATGATATTTTAAAATTCTAGTTTATAAATTTTGTATTAACGTAGCAATGTTCAAAAACATTCAGTTAAAAACATCATATAAAAAACCGTATATGGTTTATAAAACCGTATATATTTGAATAGCAAATGTATAAGAAAATGTTACTACGGAGAAAAATGTGTCAATGCATACAAATGAGACTTTAATTAAGACTACCCAATATAACGCTGTTATTTATTCGTTTATTTAATGAGGGATGCTGACTTGAGCTCAAGCGAGTACCCTCCAAATTCAAAATGAAGAGCTGGAATTAAATTGAGACATATGCACATTATTCTTGTTTGCGATGAAATTATTATACATTAGTTCTTAATTTATTTTTGATTTAACATAAAACGTTACCATTTACTTTTATTAGTATAATTTTGTGAACAAATGAAATAATATTATATTACATTATAACTTATAAGTCGAATAATATTTTTATTACATGAATAAAATATTGTAACCAAAAGGGACATCAATTTTTGACATTTTCGTGACAAATTGATGACAAAATTAAGTAAGTAATAATAATATCAATTAATCTAATACCAGTATTAGACAAATGGCATACAATTCGAGAAGCATATACTGTATTAAAAATAAAATTCATATACCGTTCATTCAGTAATTAATAATTAATGACTGTTTTATTACTGTCTTTGTTTAGAATGTTTAATATTAAAATAATAACGTTGAGAATTAAATAAATTGATATTAATGTTCATATATTTTATCGCATCTGATTATATAAATCGAAAAATTATATATATTGTGTGGACTGAATACATTTTTACATGAAATATGAATGAAACTTTCTATATAATTTTTCACTGCAGATAAAAATTGTTATGTTATGCGATTTATATTTTATAAACAAATGAATAATTATTCAATTTAGAAAATTAAAAATAAGATTTAATTTTATTCCACGATTGTAATATATTATATACAATTAAGTAATTTATAAAAACAAAAGAAAAATGTTTTTGACAATTAAATTCAATTACAAGAATGCATTCAATATCTATTCCCGTTTGAGAAATCCTTATCAAAAATGTTCTCATCTACTGTGATTATCAATGATCACGATAAATACATTTCAATTCTTTTAAAATATCATTGACAAACTATATAGTTGCATGTAACAGATAGTGTAGATCTTTATCTTATTTATTAGATAAATTAATTTATAAAGGTTTTTAAAAAAACTGTTAAAATCATATAAATACATTAATAAATTTGATAGATGTAATTATCGCAAATACTAATTAGCTAATTGTTTAAAATAATTGCATTATATATAATCTCGAATTTATTCTTATATAAACTGTCCTTTATGTTGATCGTATATAACTACCACAGCTTATAAAATATCTTCAACTAAAAGTATATTTTATTTAGTCCTTTTTACACTTGTCCTATTTCGTTATATTAATAGTCATATCGTTTCATAAAGTTATCTTTCCTCAAATATAAATCTTATTTTATTAATGTAATTTGAATAATATGATAATAAAAATGTGAAATTATTGATTTATATGATGCGTTATAAAATTATATTACCGTTATTGTAAAACATATAAGTAATAAATAGAATACTGAATATAATATTTGTGTAATTTTATTTTAACAAAATATGAACCATTCAAATTATTCATACTATATTTATGTGCAGAACCGTACATAAACGTTAATTAGTTATTATTTCATATTTTAATATATGAAGCATTTGCAAATTAGAACAAAGAAAAATTATTCTTTTTAAATTTGTAACAGTAGAATAATATCTTTATCTATAAACAGATATTCCAAGAACATCACTCAGTTAAATATATTAATTTAGCTTAATTTCGCTCGTGCGATTCAATTACGCATAATAATTAATATATTAATTATATAAATATAATTATATTCAATAAATATAATTAATATTATAATATACATATATTCACCAAGAAAATATGCATTCATTTGACATCATTCAAAAGACATCTGGCCGTAAAAATATAAAACACCATCAACTTCCTTATACATAAACTAGTAAACAATACTTTCTTTATACTTATTAATAGTCAGTTATTTAATTTATTTATAAACACTATATATTCGTATTTGTTTACTCTTAATGAAATTAACAAAGAAAAAAACCGAAAAAAAAAGAAATCAAAACCCGGTACCATAAAACTCAAATGCCATACACCCGTCTGACACAAGTCTCAATCAAAATCGCCGCATAAAAATCAGACTTAATGAAACTTCGGATCGTATTGAGACGTTTGACAAGTAAGTTACCGCCGATAATCTATTCACGTAAGCGTTCAGAAATTCAAATTGTCTGATAAAAGCGGCAACTTAGCTTCGCATCGAAAACCGCGCGCGTTTGATAAATAACACAATTATCATAACACCGAGGAACAAAAACACCTTACCGCAATACTGAACCAGCAAATACAGAAAGCCGGCGTGGATCCTGTTGTCGCACCAAGAGCTGGCATCACCTTGAGGCTCGAACAGCGACAAATCGAGACCCTCCATGTCGCTCTCGCCGCAAGAATCGCTCAAGGGTTCAAATGCACCGGCGGAAGTCGTCATCGCTTCTTCCGCAGTATACGCCATTATCAACAAATTATAGCCGAAACATGACTCCTCTCGCAATCGGTCGTTTACCCGGCGAATTATATTTTGCCTCGCAGGTCCCAGCTCACGTCTTTTCTTCCATTAAAATCCGGTTTTCGGTGATGATGATAATAATAATCATGCCAAATTTCACTCGAAAATGCAGAAATTCCGGCCCACGACCTGCGTAGTCGCACACGCGATAAAGAAAGAATTAGCGAGGTTCTCATCGCAAGTCGAGCAATCGATTGTCAAAAATAGACGAGAGTCGAGCTTCGCGCGTCGTTTTAATTCACGTCCAGTCGACGAACCGGCTCTCTTTATCGGAATTATTTTAGGATTAATTATTCCCGGTTGGCCGACCACCCCGCGCCAAGGAGACAGAGGCTGTGACCCGTATATGACCCAACTCGCTATCGATCCGAAAAATGCCATCCGCTACCATTAATCCCGTCATCCAAGGCAATTCGCTAACCTATTAACATTTAAACCCCCACCGAACCTTCTTCGTCGTACGAAGCTTACGTTTGGCATCAGGTCGACCAATTTTTTACCGCGAGCTGTCAAATAATTTTTGGCGTAGAGTGAAAATACTTGTATCGCCGTTTACAAAGATTTAACCGAATGACCCAGTTGACTGCAGCGACTATTTTATGTCCGCCGTTAAAACCCCGCGTTCGTTCGCGTATTTCATTTATCAGCGTGATTATTTAAATATCGCACGCGCCGTGCCGCTTCTGGGGCCGAATTCGTAACGCGTTCGACGGAGTGAATAATTTGCATTTCGAAAAATTCGAGAGCGTCGTTGATTAGGAAAAAATTGGCACAATTGTCGTCGTTTGCCCACGTAATATTTGTATCAATCACGAAAGACGTTTTTCATGAAACACACGACCGAGGCAGCCGTAGGAGTATAAACAATGCACCGGTAAAATTAAGCCCCAGGTTGTAGAGGCTCCGCGTATAAAGATCGCGAACACTTCGGTATCTCGGCAGTTTGATCGCGCCGTATGAACTGGTTTTCGAGATGCTGCGCGAGAAAGAAGAAATAAGAGAGACGCGAAATAAGGTCGTTCGCATCAGTGTTTGAATTTTGACTAAATTTAGAAAACTAATATTCTTAAAACGTGAAATCGCTTGTACGACTTTAAACGTCATTTTTTTTCTTTCTTTCTTCTTCTTTTTTTTTCTTTTTTTCATCTTATTTTATAACGCGAACATTCGAAACGACCAAATAGAAATAAATAATTGAATATAGTTCTTAGAAATATATTCGCTTCGAATAATTACAGTGTCAACTGACGCTACCATTATATATCATTTGAATGATTAATTCCAAGTAAAAGGATGTTTTTAGATTCAACGGAAATCGGATTCAATCTTTTTTGGCGTTTGTTGAAAGACATTAACTATTGAACTTTGAATTATTCGTAACTATATATTTATATATCATTAACATTTTTCGACACCGATCCAATGATGATGAACAGCAGACATTTGCTTTCGCTAAATATTTCATTAGTCCCGACCGTAAAAACGGTTGTTAAATATCTACGATAATAATAATAATAATGACAACAATAAGAATTTGAAACGCGTTTCGTCCTCTGACGTTCCAACGCCGATCTTTTTTAACTGCGCTTTTATATTCATTTTCGTGAATTGCAATAAACAAACGGACACCAGCCAAGTATCGGTATCCGCGGGCTTTGGTGTAACTGTTGAACCGTGACATTTCCAGATGATTCCTGGTAAATGAGCTGCAGGTACTCTGGACGCTCCGCGAATCGTCCAACCAATGCCGTGAGAGTATCCGGAAAGAAAGATGGAATATCATCTCGTGGGCATCTTCGAAGAAAAGTTGCATCGCTGGCTGGCATCGCGCGATAAATCATACTACTCGAACGATCCGCGCCTCGTCCAATGTATTTCACGCATAAAGATTCGTTCAACTTTAACGCGATATTCATTTGCGGGAACTTTCGCTTATCGCATCATCGGCTAATTTATTACTTTTCCAAGACCCCGGGTCTTTTTGTTGGCCCCTTTTCTTTTTTCGTGCCCGTTCGGCTAATTTATAGATCGCGTTCAGAAAAACGGGGTGTGCGTGTTTTTCGCATTTCCATACAAGAGGGTGCGAGCGCGAAAACGAATATGACGACTTGGCGCGACGCTTCATTCACGCGCCCGAATCCGCCGGCAATAAAACACATAAAATACATAATCATGACCGTTCGTTAGGCTCGGATTTAGTTAGGCTCTCATTAGAATCGTGTCGGTTCTTTTATTTCTATTCGTTAAATTCAATTAGGCTACGGCGTAAAGGGTTCCGCGCGGGATTTACAGGGGACAAATTCTCGTGTAATCAAAACGCAGAAATGAATTTCCGTGGATTATGCATAATTAAAGTCAGCCATGTGCACCGAACAACGTGTTATTTTGTAATGCGAAATGCAGATGGAATATTGAATATTCATGAAAAAAAGCAGCAAACGATCGATGGACATTAGTTAACGCCATGAAAATGAACGGCAGTTTCGTAAAATCTGGGATGAGAGGAGGTTCACTTTTTCACCGACGCGAATCAATTCATTATTAATTTCGAATCGGTGAATAATAAAAGCCGGTTTATGGTACTATCGCAACACCTAAATTATTCGACATTATGAGTGTAAATCAAGTTCGTAGGTACGTATATATATACTTCTGTAAATAATAGTTTTGGATGGGACGAAAATAATGTTTTTATAGCTGCGCATATAAAAAAAGCTCGATTTTTGTGACGTCCGAGTACGGTGGATGAAGAGGAATCAAATTTATATACCAGCTTTCATAGACACCGCCGTGGTACTAGCACTCAAATATTCTAGTCACTCAATGGGCTGTATTTAAATTTTCATACTTCCGCTAGATATTTACATATACCGCGAGTACGTCGCGTAATTTAATTACTGCTTACTGATCGGAAAAATCTAAATCACATCAATCCAACCCATCGTTCGTAATAATGAATATAAATCAGAAATTTCCGTAACTGAAATTTGATGAAAATCATTCGTACCATTTAGCGGATTCTCACAATAATTTTAGAAATTGAATTCAAATATTCATTTATTGTCGAATTAATTAAACAATAA
This sequence comes from Psilanteris sp. ZL-2020, assembly GCA_022817085.1. Lineage (NCBI taxonomy): Eukaryota > Metazoa > Arthropoda > Insecta > Hymenoptera > Scelionidae > Psilanteris > Psilanteris sp. ZL-2020. Next base: position 9,933 of record JABFQC010000428.1, read on the forward strand.
TTTACATCAAATCTAGAATCCACATTCATTATATATAATTACCGTATTAAAACATTAATGAAAAGATATTTCAGAACTATACGGTCAAGTAGTTTCGAACCAAAAAAGGATCGTCGTTCTTCGCATTTTTAATATCTGTTTATAAATATTTATATTTATTTGCACAAACAATTTTCCAAACTCTGTTATCTCCTGCTTGTCACGTTGAACAAGCCATGCATAATCGTCCAACATCTGCTTCTTACACGACACTCCAAACCGTTAACAATAAAGTCATCTTCATTACTTTAAACTAATAATTAAATTAAAACATTGTATTATGCTGATAATTTTGCAACCATAATCCACAACCATCCTCGGTAATTTCCACTCACAATTCGCCTCATAATTCTGCGTTCTATCCATTAAAACGCGATCATCTTCAGTTTGCTCGAGATGTCCGCATTATCTTTCATTGCCGCATATCCCACACTTCACGCATTACACAAACATTAATGCATTATTTATCTCCATGACGTCTTACCAACTATTCTTCTCTTCTTCTTCTTCTTTTATTTTTTAGTTTTCGCGCGTTCAGTTTTACTTCTTTTTCACGTCTCGTAATAACCTGATCACACATTCCTCATCGTGTCTCGGCATCGATAGTAATGATAAAGAGTCAATAATTGGTCATTGCATCGAAGTAGCGGTCTTTCAGGAAGCGCCGATTCTGGTGCGGCAAAACCAGCGCAACGAGAGGATTCCCGAAGTGTGCCAGAGTCGCGCGTATGTGGAACTGGTTTCAACCAATCATCGCCGGGAATTGTCCGTGGTTTTTTCTTTTTTTTTCTTTTCTCGGTGAGATGACATCGTGTCTCATTAATTAAGGCAACATAATTTGCGATTTATGCGGCGACGCTTTTTCCAAGGACACCTAGCTGGACTTTTACTGTTACGCTCGTTTTCTTCCTGTTATGGTTTCGACTTTACGACACCTCTTTTGCTGATAAAATTAACGTTATATAATACTGTTAACGGCAGTAATTATATACAAAAAATAGTTCCGGCTTCGTTTTGGGGATTAGAAATACGGTAATTGTATTCGTAGCGTCACATTAACTATCGCGACGCGTTTTCGGGCCAATTTAAATAATTTTACGGAATCCTATTTAAGTCGACCGAGGTACTCTCGTTTTCATGCGATCTTGTTTCGGTCTTCGCTCGAGGACGAAGGAAATTTTCAATTGCCAAGACAAACGCACTTTCCAGGCAGATTTTAATCATGGTCAATGTATCAGGAAGCATTTCTAATTTTCTCTTCTTATTTCACTTTTCTGGGCTAAAGTTCAATGATGTATTCTGATGGTTTTTTTTCATGGTGTCCCATGATCTGTTCCCATTGTTCTACCTGGTCTACTGTACATTCAAATTTGCTTAATTAATTCATGACAATCCTGATGATACTGTTACTTACTCGAAACGAAAACCCAACTTTCTTATCTATAAACAGGAAGGGCTCATCTTTTTTCAACACCATTGATTATATTTAAATGAAATTATGTTCCAGGCGGCAGGTCATTTAGATACGATTCTAAACGCAAACCAGTATAGTTTTGGTTCATTTATTTCGTTCAGCTTTAAGGTAAGAATGAACCAGCGTGTAATATAGTGATTCGACGCTGATCAGAAGTTGCTTGGAATAAATGAAAATTTATGTCCCTAATTATTTGTACTGAATATATTCTGATCTTGATTTAAATTGAATCGTGTATAATCGAAGTAACGGAATTTTCATTTAGATTACAGAATGAAAGATAGTCATAAAAACAATTTCTATATCAATTTATGTATACGTATTCCAGATGCGATAAGTAGCGTCCGGAAACTTCACACCTGAACGTACAGATACCCTCGTTGTGTTTTTGTATTCATTATACATCAATCAATGTCTGCGCGAATTGTTACTCGACAAAGAGTTCACGATGAAATGTCTAGCACGACACAAAATATTCGTTTGACGAAGATTTTTTCGCCAAAAAGTCCACTTTGTGTCAGAATTCCCGGGTTGAAACAAAATTTGATGCCGTCTTTCGCGCCGTAAGACTTGTACGTCAAACAGCGTGACAACTTCCAACTGACACGTAATATACGTTTCCTCGGATGATCCAACCGTTGATTAAATTTTCCGTCATAAAGTCATCGGTCCTCGGATAAAGCACCAAATACCAAACAGAACTGTTTCAATTCGGAATTCGCTGCAACCATTTTTCCATCTTGAAACAAGTTCCTCCGGATGACCATTTGTTATGTTCCAAATAACAGACGTCGCGTATGCAACGTTTATCTTTGTTTAACGTTTCGAAATTATTCACGAAAACATCCGCAATTGACGCGTCGTATATCACCTCGACAAATTTGAACTTAACCGTTCAAGCTTAATTGAGTTCCTAATCCATTAATGCTTTCGTCTCCTCGCTTCGGGATGTTTTGACTTTTCACTCTCACACGTGATTCGGGCCAAAAAACTATGACCTTTCTTCGGGAACGAATGTGCCGCGGCGAAACCGTTTCCCCCAATTTGCCAAGACGAACGACTCCGTCTTCTAACAGGACCGGCGACGCGAAATAGTGGTCCGTGGCCCATTCTTAGAGCACGGCGACGAGACGGGTCGGTGCAGCTAAATGCGTGACGCACGCACGCGCCTCGTATTCAGAAAATAACAAGGTCTTTTCTCGCGTGTCCCGCAAAAGTCGAATGGAGGAACCGTTAGCGTGCCTTTCTATCCGCGCGCGGCGCGCCTACCATTATGCCTTCGATCGCTTGTTCGGAAGTTGTGTATAAACAGCCGACGCGAATGACCTGCGAAATCGGTTGGCCCGCGTACCGATTGCCGCCGAATCGATCGTTTCGATTGTCATAACATCGCAGGACGTGAACGCGTGCTTGTAAATGTAGTGCGAGGGAGACGGAAAGGAAATTGAAATTGCAGCGTTACCCCGTGGTTTGACAAAAAATGCAAATTAGGACGACGAATTTCTATTCCTTGAACGTGCCAGTTTGGACGCTGGTGTTTTGAAAGCTGGTTTTTAAGTTAATTTAGTACCGATGATAATAATAAATAAATCACTTTTATGTTACACCGGATTATAATATTTAAATCCATTAAATTTCACTGGAATATATATTGTACCGTTTCGTTTAAAAGAATTTGTTTTCCAACCCGTACCCGCTAATTATAAGGAAATAATGGCGGCTCTGGTGGTAGAATGCAAAATAATGTTTCTACTGAAGTTATTATTAAGATTACAGGAGATTAGTTCACGAGATAGTTTGCTTTGGTCAAAACGTGCTTATTTTCCCAATGAAATGATTTTGTCGTTATTACGTACACTCAAGACAGCGAAGATTTCGAATTTCAAACGATATATTACGGTGATCGAAATTTTAAGGAGGATAACTATTAGTCGAAAATCGTCAAGGTCAAAGTGGACATTCGAACCCCGTGGACGCGGAGCCGGGCACCTTCTTCATTGATACCATTCATTACTATAATTATGGTCATTTGAATTGTTGGATTTACCACATCGGATAAATTCGCGCTAAATTATACGGACTGGTAGAATCACGATATAAATGCAAATTAATTTTGTTAACTCCAAAATCAACGTCGAATGTTTTTAGCCTGTTGATGATTTTGGATGTTTGCCATTAAATAATGGTTCGCGGGTCAATAGTGTAGTTTTGTGTAAATTAATCATTTAGCGTTTTGCGCACAAAAGTCGGACACGGCGTACAAAAAGTAGCAATAAAAAATTAATATCTCATTATATTCTTTAATGACGCCGTCTTTTTAAATGAACATTAAGAATTATTTTACTTTTAATACTGAATTTGATAAATGCGTTATATAAAATTGTAAAATAATACTGTTAATATAAAAACGCATTATGAATTATTCGTGTACGATATTAGGTTTTTAAACATTTTTATCTTCTTTTTTCCGGAATAAACTAGTCACGAATGATTTAAAAACCTACTTGATTTCTCAAAACTGCGATTTCCAAATGACTAATTTTTATTATTTTCGACTATTTCGATGACTGCATTGTTATTCATGCTTTTCCAATGAAATTAATTTAGGAGGTTAACGTACGAAAGTCAAGAAATTCGATAAAGAGAGACAGACGCTTTTCAGTATATCTGATATCATTTGTAAAATTTTGCTGTAAAGAACACTTCGCACGTGGGGTTTAACAGTTTTCCCATTGAAACTGAACTCTCATCTATAAAACATGATAAAAACTCAAACACACATTACATGTTTCAATTGAAGCACTTTAAACAAAAATACACAATACGAAGAAAGAAAGTTTTTTTTCAAAAATTGTACGTTAGAAAACTGTTCACAAATGACACCGGTAAATGTCATATCAGCGCAACCAGCGCGGTGCGCTACGTCGTGCTCCTCGTAAAGGTTTGTCGCGAACTGTCGACAGCGGACAATGCCAGCCAACCGAGAAGCTCCGAGTCGATGCGGAAACAACCGACGTTTCCACCACGGCAGTATAGGTCGGTAATTTGAATCGTTATAAAATTACCAAAAATATTAATTATTTCCGAATATCGGATGGATCAATCGTTGATAAAATAAAATATTGATATTAATGCAATTTCACATTGTTGTCGAAAAAATTATCGCAAAATTATTTTATCGATCGCAATTACTTTATTCTATATAAATTATTTATTGAATATCTGTTTTAATTTTTAAAACATGTCATTATTTTTATGTTTTACATTTTTTGTAAAAAAATATATACAAATGTACTTGCAAATATACTATTCAATAAAACAATTGCAAATATGAATGAATCATTATGGAAAAGACAAAACTCTGAATTGTAAAAATGGTTATTATATTTATCTTGCATTTTACAATATATGTGAATATACAGGCAGTGTAGAAATATAAGTTTATTATACGTATGAAATAATTAGAACTTGTAACAATATATGAAACTGAATTGGCATGCAGAAACTGAAACCAATTCGAAGTATGATTCTGATTTACCAGACCATTTCCGAAATGGTCCTGTTCAGGTATTCAAATCGGATGGTGAATATGGATTTAATGTTAAATAAGCAAATATGATCTTTAGAATTTAAACAGAGTACTATGAAAATAAACGATTATTTATAATGTTGCGAATTCAAATTATGTTGAAATATTTTACAATTAAACAAAATTCCTTTATGTAAAAATATTTCATTTAATAATAACTTACTTGATAAGAGCAGATAATAATATATTAATAATATAATAGGTGATATAAAATGAAATTTTACATTCTTATTATAAGAGAAATCTATTTAATACTTATGTACCCGAACTTTATTAAATTATCTCTTTCAAAACCTTATCAAAAGAGTGTTTAACAATAGAACTCGTACAAATGAAAAATATATATTAAATTTATTGTAAAAAAGCACATTTATAACGGAAAATCACTTAAATTAATTTTGACTAAATTTTAATAAAATTTATATTACATATTCTTAAATAAATTTTTAGCCTTTTGACTTCGCATGATTTTAGTCATTTTTATTTTATGTTTTAAATGTAAAATACCATAATACGATGTACACTTCGTACTTCTTTTCTGATATTTAGAATTTATACATTATATATACATACAATTAAATACATGCTTCTGAAATGTAAAACAATTTCATGTAAACTTTATAAAAAGTTATATCTAAAATGGAAATGTATATAAATATTGTCCAAATTCTTTTCTTGCTTTCATAATCCACAAATCAATATATACTAAAATGTATACAACCTCGGAAGTATTTAGATATATTTATTTGTATTGTTACAGGGACCATGCAAATTTGAGTTGAAACTTTGATATTACATAATTTTTAATATGTAATACATTAACCTGTTTTAATTAACCGTATTACTAAATTTACTTGTTTCAACTAATTATTCGTGTGTACACTATTTTACTGGTCAAATTGTATAATGTAATTTATAATATGATATTTATTATAATTATAATTTAATTGTATTTGTTTAAAATTGTAAATTCTTCGACGCGTTAATTAATTTTGTAACTCGTGATTTAATAATTATCTTCCGTTGTAATTAATTTCAAATTTTGTTGTTCATCTTATGTTAATGTGTATTTTTGTAATATGAAATGAAATTACAAATTTATTGCAATCAAATTTAGCAATTAATAATGAAGTTTGTTCGCATTAATTGCAATTTTACACATACTTAAGTTATATTTCATATACGATCTTTACTTTGATGGTTACGATTATTGTATTCATTAATATAAAAGCAGAGCTACGGTTAGCGTTGTAAGTTATTAGGCACTGCTTCCATTACTAAAACTTATTCGCCCAATTTCACAGAAGTTAATTTACAGCGGCAGACGCGGATAATATATATTGGCTTTTCATATATATATACTTATAAATCGTTGCGTTTTTTCAAAGACTATACAAAAAAGCCCGTCAAATATTCAGACGCAGACACGCGCAAAGAGAATGACTTTGAAGTTGAAAATAGACGAAAAATGACAAGACGCGTTGAAAAAATAGCCAGACCATTGAACTTGCTTTCGCAGTTCGACTTGCAATGCGTATAAAAAAATCGCAACATTTGCATACATGGTAATGCATTTTATCATTCTTTTGAGGAGCGAATGCTCTGATAAATGTTGGCATACTTCAAATTCCACAGGTCCTTCGTGAGCGAAAGAAATAATATTTTACGCTGTTAAAATATTTATATCGCGCAACCTGAAAAATGTCTATAAAACATGCATTGTCCAGAAGCTATTTAGCCTATAATTAAAGTCACTAAATCGGATCGTAAAATCGTCATTATGACGTTTTTAATTCACATTACTTCTTCGTATAAAAATTAACATGATATATCGCAAATATTAAACGGTACTTGTTCGATTGACCATTTTATAGTTATAATTAAATCTATATATATTTAGAATTATATATATACTTATACAATCCACGTACATATGCTCAAAATAAATAAGATATATATATATATATAACGATCATGAACTTAACAGAAGTGATAATTATTTTGCTGAAAACGTTTCAGCAACTTCATCCTAATTCCGTCCGTCGAATGCGAATAATCCGACTTGACGTTGACTAAAAAAAAGAATGAAACACGAGTAGCAGCTGAAGCAATTGGATAACAGTTTGGTGAGTCGAAGACGGGGGTGATTTATTTTTCGTCCACAAAAGGTAACCGTCTCGAGCGCACGGCTAATGCGGGTGCAGGCATAGACTCGGCAGCGGTCCTTGGCACGTGACTCGGAGGACGATTCAATTCGCGTTGCGAAGTGCTCGCGCTTATACGAGATCACGTTTCGGCTATGACTGCGGGACCGGTGAAATGCGCAAAAACAACAACACGGAAAATCCGGGGATCCTTCCAGCTCGGAAGCATTCATTTTCGTCGTGCTTGGCAGAGAATTCCGCGCGGCCACAATTCACATTTGGACCCGAGCCTTCGTCGTACCGGAGACCCGCGCGTACCCTTCGTATATTTCAGCATCGGCAGACAATTGTACACGCTTATGGCATTCGAAATCACTCGCGAGAAATTCACGCCTTTGTGTGCACGCGAATACTTCTGCGACCAACCCAATGCATGTTTTATAATAAAAATGTTCGCGCGTGTGCTTTTGTATATAATGTCTTATGTATACAAATATATATATATATACATACTTGCTTCGTGTCCCAGGGTTTGGTTTTTCGCTATTTTCACCCTCCGTGTCGACGGGATGCGAATTTTGCATGTCAATTTTGCAAATAAATATCGAAGGTTGTGAAATATGTTGCTGGATGAAAGGATACGTTGAAGGTTAAAGGGAAATCGATAGCGACTAATCTTGGTCGCGATAGATATACGGTCGTGCGAAAGAACTATTCGTGCAATTTACGGCTTTTTTTCGACGAAAGCACGGAACCTTATAGTAAACATGTTTATGTCTAAGCCGAAGCTTAGACAAAGAGATTAATGATTTTTTTACGTTTAAAACAAACCCGTCGAGCTGTTCGAATTTGTCCGTCGAAGTAACGACAAATCGAGTAAAAATTTACGAAATGATTTTTTGCACGAATCGATGTAAATAAATCAAGCAAAATATTCAAAGGAGCCTTTTACACTGGCAACAATTTTCTAGACTCGTATTTTTGTTCTGTCCTATCTCTCAATATTTCAGAATTATTGATCCTGTCATTTAAAATGCACGTCGTATTGTATAGTTGTGAATTATTCAAAACTTTGGTGTAACGGTTATTTCGAAAATATATAACGATTCAATATTGCAAAATTAGTACATATTTGTAACGTTGTTACGATAAAGCAGATTAACAAGACATTATTTCGTTTATAAAATATTAATCTACAAAATATCACATTTTCTTGCGACTTTCAAATATTCATTATATTTTCTTATAACAAAACATTCACCGTATAAACTGTTGTTGTATTACGTACTATGGAAAAGCATTATTGGCATTACATTAAACTACCTAAACTTATAAAACTTCAATTTTCAGCGTATAACAAATTCGATTGAATATAATTCACAATTTCTCCACACATTGCGAGCGCCGTAAAATTGATCTAAGAAATTAAACGACGATCCCGAATTCTTATGCAATCGCGGACCACATTTCGGGAGCAATTAATTTGAAAAGATTCGGATGATTATTAGAAATTCACTTACAAATACGATAATTTATCAGAGACTTTCCGTTTGACCTAGAAGCATACTGCGCATAATTACACGGAATTATTCAAACTTCGGAGATAACTTTTATACGTCCGAAGCGCCGGTTTTTCGTCGCCGCGCCTTTCCCCTGATTAACGTAACGCGCGATGAATTTAAACGCGGCTTTGATCACTCGCATTACAATATTTACGCATAAAACGTCAATTTACAACCGCGAACAATTCAATGATGCTCGATCGAATTCCTAATTGAATACGTGATAACATTGCGTTCGCGGTGCTACGTTGTTCTCGCATACCTGGTGCATAGCTCCGGAAGCCAAGCTGGCGCGGAGGAAATCGGGCGCCGCGAAAACGTCAAATGGAGTTTGGTCCGAACGAAAGGAGGAAACGGCTTATAAGCGTGATAACGCGGCGAAAAGGCCCGCGGCGTTGCTCTATGAAAAGGATTCTTAAAAAGTGCAATTGTACGTAGTTATTTCTCGAGGATGTTTCAAACATCATGGCATCGGGGCGACCGTGGCTCCTTCGGCTCGAAGATGCCACGATATGCAAATTTTAAAACGCCATTCCGCGAGCAATAAAGGGAATGTTTTAAAAGAAAAAATAAATCGAATGGAAGACTGCGAATTGCAAGCGCTTATGTTAATGTCGTGCGCGAGTATCGGGTTCCTTGTTGCGCGCTTCAAAGCACGCGTAACGAAATTTCTACGGTATCAAAGTGTTATGATAATTTATTCTATTAAAGGTACGAAATCATTGTGGGAACCAATCACATTTGTTGCATCGTTTATTAAGGATAACGTGATCTTGAATTAAGTCGAGCGTGTGAGTGGTGGCGTTCTCAATTGAAGGAGTGAAAATAAATATATATATATATATATGTTTGAGTGAGTGACAAGATATATAACTGTCAAATTACATCATAACCCTGTAATGTATATCTATATTCATAATGAATATATAGTTATAGTTGACAAGTTTATATAAATTTTGCTACTTATGTATTTTGTCACTTACCTATATATATTTATATATACCCCAACAGAACACCAACGTTCAACATACGTTTTAGAAACATTCATATAAAGTATTGGTTTATTAAAAGTTTTTAAGTTTTAAAATATATATAGTACGCTCTAAAATCGTTGATTTATTACAAATAAATAATTTCATATTTGTTTGTAATTCAAACGATCTGGTGTTAGAAAAAGATCTATCGTTTAATGTACGGTATAAGAGTCCACGGTTTCTCGTGTATGAACCTACATAATATTATGCATTTTCTTAAATCGTAATAAATAAGGTAATCGATCAGGAGAACTTTCTTCATTTTTGCCTTCACTGTACGTTAAGTTCGATATATTATAATATTTATACACTGAAAGAAATAATCCTGCAAATTTTACCATACTATATTGTAAACATGGAATAAAGGGAAAAATGTAAATAAATATGATAAATATATGGTTAAAACTTCAATAAATGTAACCAAAATTACTATACAATCTGATAAAAATAATAATATTTTCAGGTATTTATTTACATTTTTTTCCTTTATCCGATATTTACAATGTTGTCTGGTAAAGTTTGCTGGATTATTTCTTTCAGTGTATGAATTTGACGAAAATTTATTATAATTTTATTATTAGACACGCGTTCATAATAGAGATATTTAATAATTTTAAATATTTTTGATAAACATTTCGTAGAATCATTGTAACATCATTCTTGCATAATTTTAACAACTTTTTATGTAGCAGAACAATGTACGTATTTAGTTTTGTTGTTTTTTTCGTATTTTTGATCATCGATTTTCAGTAATCTCTTTTTTCTCTGACCAGCATTACAAATGTCGCATTTCACGCATGTTCAGTGTGTGTAAATGGTCAATTGCACAGCCATGCGAATGTGGTCTTTTTCCGCCCGTGCACATGCGCAGGAGTGTTGAAACCCGCGCAGACAAAAGTTTATTCCACACACTTCATTTGTGCAATGACTACATTTTACTCGATGAATGTGAACAGAATATTCTGCAATTTTGACAAAATCATTGTTTCTAAATACTTGATAAAAAGAATAGTTATAACAGCTCATACACTGAAAAAAAATAATCTTACAAATTTGACCAAACTAGATAATAAAAGTAGGAAAAATGTGCAAAAATGTAAATAATATGATAAATTACGGTGAGAAAATTCTAAAAATATGTCAAATATTACCAAATAATTGGTAAATACCATGATATTGTCTAATGTTTATTTACATTTTTTCTCACTTTTCCTCCTTTCATTATCTAGTTTGGTCAATTTTACACCAGTAGTAATTGCAGTTATCGATTTTCTCAAATGCTTCGGTGACAAAAAGAATTTCATTACGCGAAGTATACACGCACAAAATCATCGCCAAAATTTCTTTCATTAACTACTTTCGACGCGTAAAGAACCAAGACCAATGCGTAACAAAACCAACTTGTTTACAAATTTATCAAACGATTTCTTTTCTTTTTTTCAAATCAGAATAATATTCTACATTCTTTTCGCGACCAAATTTATGTACGCGGCACGAAAAATCCGCATGCCTCAGGATTAAAAATCTTCAGATTGTATACCCAAGACGACAACCATATTTGACTTATGCAAATATCACACGAATTAATATACGGTATCCGGTGTATCTTGAGTAAATATTGTGCAAACAAGCACGCATAAAATCCAGCAGAGTTCTAATTAGATTTAACAATGCAGTGCCACTACAGCATCAAGATTTACGAAGGTTACCGAATTTATAACAATATTAAAAGCTGCGCCGGAATTTTGCAATCAATTTGCAGTTATCGGTTCAAGCTTATCCGGTTTGAACCACAACGGTCGTCGCGAAGTCTTTATAACGTTTAAACAAAGTCTCATACATGAATTATTTCCAATATAACGTACGCATTGTTTTTGCGAACCTTTTATCAAGCACTTCGTAATAAAAAAATCTGCGACTGCGGGAGTATAAACCGAAATCGAAAGTAATACGGAATCGCGCATATGGCGTCCTTCAAACTTTTATTACGTCGCGACAGATTTATAGTATGCTTTTTGAATGGGCGCACGGGCTGATATTTGTGGTGACATTCAGCAATTTGTACGTAGACGCCGGCATTCGGGCTTTAGCCGTAAGGTCCCTCAAGTTACACGCGCGACGAAGCGCATAAGTTGCGTTCGTTGTTTTTCCTTCGTGGCGTTTTTCTCGCAATCTCACCGTTATTTCCTTTGAAATTCATACCCGCCACGTTTTATCGTTCATTAAAATCCGCGCAGATACAGTTTTCACGACTGTTCGTCTTGAACGAATTACACGCCGCATCGCGCTCGACGTTATGATGAAATAATTCTATTTTATACAGTACCTATATAATGTACCTTGACAGGTGCATCCTATAAGTTTCGTTATTGTTACAATAAACTTGGAAATTATATTTCGAATTTATAACACGATAAATTATACATTTAAATAAGAAAATCAAACTTTTGACTCATTTTGTGAAAATTATTACAGTTCCGAGTTCATACAAGAACAGCGCATCATGATAAACTTTATCTTAAACCGTTGTTTTGACTCCATTAATGATTCTATTTTTAAGGAGTAAAGGAATTAATTTGCCGTAACCGACTTTTAAAGAATTTACTTTGATGAATAATCTTGAAATAATGATTATTGTTTAATAATCAATGCCGGTTTTACAATGACTTGACATGAATTAAAATACAAATATACAATTTTATTATTAAATTATTTAATAATAATAGTGTATATATATAATAAATATATTATCCCTATACGGAGAAAGCATATATTTAACATTTTACATTGAAAAAAATCGAAATATTATATTTCGAAATAGTCGAAAATATTATAAAAATTATTATATCATATATTCAAATTTTCTACATAAGTTGCATATAATATTGTGCGCATTCAAAAGTTTAATACATTATGTCGTAATTTTTATAGTATTTTCAGGTATATCCTACACTGAAAAAACTCTTGTAATTTTACAATACACGTCATCTGAAAATTACACGTCTAATCGTGTAAATAAACAAATCTACGAAAATCCATGTAATATTACATGGACTGTTGTTATAATTTTACACAGGAATTTTTTCAGTGTACTTTTGATGTATCTAGTAAATAGTTGGATATATGTTTTCTCCGTGTATAATTATTACAAATATATCTTTTAAATAATTTGCATTTAAATCATCTTCATTTTTCCAACCAAAATTAAATCATACGCAGTAAAAATGGTTAAAATATTAATTAACCGAGAAGACTATAAATTATTATAAATTTTACTGTAATACACTCAGAAAAATTAAACGTAGAAAATTGCTGTTTATAACACTAATTTAGCGACATTAAAACAAAATCCTAAAAATTACTGTTTATAATAGCATTGTAATAAAAAATAGAAGGAAAATTTGGTATGAAAAACTGTATTTTTACAAGGAAAAACAGTAATTTTTGGGTTTTTACTTTAATGTCTCCAAATTAGTATTATAAACAGCAATTGTCTACGTTTAATTTTTGTCAGTGTACAAACAACAAATTCTCAGTACGTTTCGTAAGACTCAAATTACTAATACCTACGTTAATTAACTAACCGAAAGAAATAATTTTCTAACACGAAGTACTCAATTCATTAACAGTACTCGTGCAAAGTGTAATTATCAACCTGTTTTTAACTTTCATTCAAATCGGTGCAACTCACGAATATGACCGTTCCGCGTAAACACTTTTGCACGGCAACTTACATAACGCTGAAAATGTTTGACGAGCTTCTAAATTTCAACAAACACATTGCTGTTTACGTTTTTGATGTGCGTGCGGTTGCGGCTTGTCAACGCAAGAAGAATGTGACGAATCGTAGATTCCACGGAATGCATATGCCGCAGTTTAACGGAAGAAGTAAATTATATGCATAACTCACGTATATATTAACAAGGCCGGTCCGACTAGGACGGCCTCGAAAACCACTGCGTGCCGTTAATATTCCCGTCGCCCGTTACTCGATCACAGGAATAAAGAAAAAAAAATATCTACCAATAATCATAATAATCGGCGTTACCGGCCAATCGGTTTGCACACAGCCGAAGCACAACAGGAAACCTATTTACTTTTTCGTTTAGCCATTTGTCACTAATTTATGGACATTTGACAATATAATTCGGTAACTTTATACCATCGTGGCATTTCGGATTCACGCTCTTATACGTACCATTAAGGCTCGGTTTGTGGTCAATAAATTTTCGATACCGAAGCCGACTTGATTGTGCACTCCCGTAAACATTCTGTACCCCACTTGACATTTCGTTTGTCTTGATGTATACGTATTTTTTTTGAAGCTACTTCTGTTATTACTCAACGAGGAGTGTAAAAAATGTTATTCTGTTTGCGACAGGTACTACTGTTTAGGCCAGACTTTTGTCTGCCGACAGAAGTCTTGAGAGCCAAATATTTTGTATAAAAATGCCTTTATGTACTTTACCATACAAAGTCACAGGGGAAACCAGACTATTGTCTGTTTTTGCTTTGGTAGTTGTCCAAACTTACCTGGAACATAAAATGAAAAATTAATTTTTAAAATTATGTGAATGATTTATTGTGGTGATTTTTGACGTTTCGAATTTCGATATTTATGAATTGTATAATTATATGATGTAATTATTATGATATAATAAGATAATAATGATAATAAAAGTATGGTATTCAATATTGTTGCAATCAAATAAAATATCACATATTTATAAATAAAGGTAATATGTTTACAGCGTATTATTTAGTTTATATAGAATTTAGTAAATTAGATTTATTGCAACCAATTGGATTTTGATTAAATTATAATGTATTGTTATTATTTATGCATTTTATAAGATATATTACACGTAGAAAAATGGTATATTAAAAATGTTTAAACTATGACATTGCAAGGATATGGAAAGAAATATTTCAAAAATTATTATACATCTTCTATATAATACAATAACTTTTAGACTAATTAGCTATATTTTATAAGACAAATTTCTATATAGTATAGTGATTTCAATAATACTAATTATGATATTCTTAAAAAGCTATAAGTATAGTATTTTATAATGTAACTTTTTTCCACGTGTATCATCAAGTAATTATTGAGATGTAAGAATCGTGATAAATATTTAACTTAAATGTACTCCGAAACAAATATTAAACCAACATCCGAACATATCAAAAACAATTAATAAATATAACAAAAGTTAGCATATATTACATCGCAATTATTCGATACTTCTAAAAAAAAACGTTTTAAATTAAGCGAATGAAAAATGTGGATATTAATTTTGGAATTAGCTTCTCGTCGTGCACGCAAAACCTCCGAAAACACAAAACTTCCATTAAAATCATAATCTTCTTAAATCTCGAACAACAATAGCACAATGTACAAACTGGTCATTCGGTGGACACCCGTTGAAAACGCGCGAGGAAGTGGAGATGAGTCGAATTCCAGGAACAATGTGAAGTTCTCAGCTTTAAACAATTTTATAACACCCGAGGCGCCTCGCTTTTTTTCAGCCATTAGAAGTTTTTGCACCTAACGCTTTCACGCTATTCAATTTATTCTGCGAGTTCCCTTGACGAACTAGTCAGTTAGGTTGAGATTTCGACAATGAAGAAGAAAACTCAAAGAAGAAAAGACAGCGGGGAAGAAAGAAAGCAAATCGATAAAAAACGAGTTACTGAAAACTCTATATAGAACTTGAACGGACTTCTTAACGGGCGATCTTAAAAGTATGCGCATTAAATGATGATAACGATTTTGAGATTTGTCGTTTTGCGTTAAAATTTTCTTTTAAGTTCACTTGACATCAGTGGATAGATATATATATATATATAAAGAATAATTATGGCACGGGAAAAGTGAAGATGAAATTGTCTGGCGATGAACAGTGAACAAGAGGGGATTTTGATGCGATTAATGGCAAATAAAATACACGCGAAATTAAATACAATTATCGTGAGTTATATAAGCGCGGAGAAGAAAAACGCAGAGGAGACTGCAATTTAATCCACGCCAAAATTTTCATATAAAACAGCATAAAGGAACTTCAAAAGCTCTCCTTTATAAGCAGAGCGGTTTCATCAGAACCATTTATTTGTGCACATTTTTCATGTAATAAAAAGCAATTAATTTTATTATGCCAATTTGATACACGTTGACGGCTGTTTTATTGTAAAATAAAGTGCATGCAAAAATGAAAATTGTATTTGAAAATATCAGACGCTATTATTTGGCATATTTATTTTTTTATTGCGCCTGAAAAGTATATTTCAATAATTACGTTCAGTTGGTTTTTTCTTGAACGAGATGATTTTTATAAATAATTTCCCGATGTAAATCATTTTCCTTTATGTTAATTTTGTTTATATACAATTATGAAAATACATTAAGAACAATTATACAAAATTGATGAATTTTGTGAAAAAATTTAATGAAGCTTTATATATATTTCTAATCTAATGTTATATCATTTATAATGTTTGAATAAATTCTAATCCTTTTTAATGAAAGTAATTTAGATTTTTATTATAGAATTACTTCTTTCGCTTCGTCATCAAACTAAACAATTTGTGTAATTATACAACTCATACACACTATATATATATATATATTTAATATAATCCAATCAAGTTACGTAATTTGTACAAAAAGTGTTGTAACTGATAGGTCACGATTTCAAATAAGTTATAGTATTCTTCGTTATCGATATCTAGTTTGCATTCGAGTTTCACACGAAACCACCAGAGGCCGGGAGTACTCAGGAGCGGAACGAGGCACATGTTATGTCATCACGATGTCACGTGTCATGAGGCAATGCACTCGTAACAGTACAATTGAATAAAGTAGATGCGGCAGTGAACGTTGGCATTGTCAGGAATATGTATAATGAGATCAAAACAAATCTAATAAAAGATTAACCTTTAACCTACGTATCTAACAAATTGTATTCTAATTTATTAGACTACTTAATTCTTTCTAATCGCCAGGAATCACAAAATTCAATTATCAACACGCGTGCCTTAACGCGTCAATGAAAAATATGCAACTTAAAAGTAATCCTCTGAAATTATTATTATACGATTGTAAATGTCATTTCAAATCACTTTGCTACAAATCTGAGTCGTATTTTCGATTTTTTTTTATCCAGTAAATAACTTTTATGTACGTCATCATCGGTCATAACTTATATTATAATCATCGTGTAGTCTTCATCACTTTTTGCAACATCAAAATTTCATTAATTTTGGACCAACAGAGAGAAACTTTATACGTATAAGAATTTACGAGAATTTTATATGTAATAATTGCATCGTAATTGTAATATAAGACGTGACTTTTCCGTGGTTATTATTACAGAATCGAATTTTTATTTGTAACTTATGAATCCGTACCTGATCAATAACTTTGGAGTCTGCATTTTAATAGGATTTATGATAAAATTAACGTTATATATTCTATCAATACCCATTCTTGAACGTCGAGCTCGCCAGTAAATGATACTGTTATCAATATCTATATACGTGACTGTGACGAATAATAGGAAATCTTGTCGGTGTTGAACAAATATCGTGGTTTCATATGCAGGGTCCGTAAACGTAAAACCCATATAATTTAACTTTTTCAATTGACTTTTTGGGTCAATTAAAAACGCATTTAAATTGAATTCGCCGAAAGCGAATAAGGCCTTTCGGAAGTCACGCGAAACCAAAATCCGCGCACAAAATAAAGGAGAAAAGCAAGTGTAATTGTTTAAGCAAAACGACAAGCAGTTGTGAAACAACGCTTCTAAGCTGATTATTTCGTGCCGAACGCTTTCGAAATGTCGTGAGACAGTACGAAATTTCGTCATCAATGTCAGCAATTTGAACATTCCATCAATCATATTAACAGTTCGCATAAGCGAACAAAAAGTTGCGACGTTAATCACGAGGTATACGA
>JABFQC010000429.1:0-27728 GCA_022817085.1 Psilanteris sp. ZL-2020
TAATTATAAACACAACCTATTTTTTTACATTTGATTTTTGATAGTTCAAATCATTCAAAATAAAGAACGCGAATTTGACGTAGCTACCGACCGCAAAGCTCGCAACTACAGTCAGCGACATCGGTAACGCTGCGTGCTGCGACAGATGTAGTTGATTTAATTTAAATGTATTTTACTGCCGCAGCGATAATTGACGCACGAGTCTATTGAAGCATACTATCTAAAATGTTGAATTTGTTTTTTAATCTTCTAATGTTATCAATGTTATATTATAATTAAAGTTTGTTATAAATATATCATAATTATTTGTAGCATATAAAACATTATATTTGTAACTATAACCAAACTGTAGACAGCGAGATCAAATTTACATTAGTAAAAATGTATTTGAATTTTGAAGTATTATATGAAATATGTTAATTATGAAGCTTCGATGATTAAAATTTATTAAATTATCATTACTGGTCAGTTTTTTTTATTATATAATTAATTGTCAGTCTTATTTTTTTATTGCGAATTTAATAATTTAAGTTGATGTATTTAATTAACTATATATTTATACTGGGAGTTAAATTATTATTAAAAAATTTTACTATTGTATTTGATCAAATTTGTTCAAAAAATGTACAAATTTGACTTTTAAAAATAATTTGTCAATATATATATATATATATAAAATTATGCATGCATTCCTTGAAAATAATAAATAGTAATTCAAAGAAAAAACTAATAATTTTAAATTTAGATCGTGGATACCTAACATTTTTTATGTAGAAATGTATTAGAAGAAAATATAAAATTTGGATCATTTTTCAGTCGTAAGACATTATTATACATCAATAACATATTTTTCGTGTTAATAAAATTTTAAAACATAATTATAGAAATATAATTATTAAATTTATCCTTAAATACTATAAAATTAAGTCTAGGAATACAATAAGTTTTTGTTTTTATAAGTTAGATGTGATAAAAACTTTTGAAATTATTAAGTAAAAGTTGTTTTCCTTAGATGTGAAATTTAAAACAGATATCTAATTTAATAACAAATTAATACTCTAATTTTGACATGAATATGTTAGCATCAAGAATTTTGAGTATAATGAATTTTAAAGCATACTCCAAATTAAATTAAATTGAATTTGAAGAATATTGTAACTTCTTTTGGTTGTTTATATAATTTAAAGTTTCTCTTTATCTGTCAGGGTATTCACACCATCCCAGATAGCATACTGTGCATAGTATATTACCAATCTACAATTTTAATGCCAGCATTATGTTAGCATTAATGTTAAAGCTAGCATAATCCTGGCATAAATGTTGCAGATGTGTTAAAAAAATTACTCCATGATATCTAGGATGTTTTTATATTAGTCTACATAAACATTCTTCGAGAAAGATTTAGGAATGCATGCGTATGTAAGATGAAGTACGATTATGAAAGATGAAGACGATTAGAATTCATTAAAATTGTTGCAAAAATTGAAATCATAAGGTTTTACAGTATTATACCGAAATAAATAAATGTGATTTTTTAATTCAAAAAGTTAGTAATTACATCTCTGTTTAATAAAATATTGTTGATTTATAAAATTTAATGAATTATTTTCATAAATCAGTTAATTATTTAAAATTATTAATTGTCAGTCTTATATTTTGATTGTGAGTTTTTATGATATAAAATTTTATATTTTAATATTTATGCATATATATATTTATATGTATATATATATCCATTTTGAATTTTCTTATAAAAGTTACCACACTTATCACAGTAATAAACACTTATGAATTACCCTTTTTTTATTAAAAAAAAGTGTATTCCTTTCACCGTAATTGGTATTAAATTATTACATTCTTATTTTTGAAAAAAATAAAATAAATAATAAGATGTTCCAAGATATCACAATTTATAAATAAAATAAACCCAATTACAATCAGAACACAAAGTGTAGTAAAATTAAAAATTTGAATAGCAGTAAAATTGACTAAGTATCATGTTCAATGATAAACGTAAAATTATTGTGCAAAATATGAAAATAAATAAAAATTATTTGAAGAGATCTAAGAAAAGAATGCAAAACAGAATACAATATAATGAAAAAATTTCTTTTCTTATTTGTTTGACGAAATAATCTTTCCTAAGATCAACCTCAAATAATATGACTAACAAATGTGAAGCTATACTTCAGATTATCTCTATCTATAGTAAAATATTGTATGTTTTCATTTATCAACAACATAATATATTTAACATTTATGAAAACGAAAAATGTCTTGACTTTATACAAAAAGAATGAAAAACAAAACTTTATGATTCCAGCTGACTTTGTAATTGACCGACTATTTTCTTGACCCAACCGGCTTGACTTTGGCCAGCTGAAACATCTTCCAAATCACCGAATTTATTTGGATCTAATTTAACACTAAAATGTTTGACTCCATATCCTCTAAATTTCATTAAACTTGCAGGTTTTACAGGTATTGGAGGTGGTGACTCCACTTTATCTGCAACTTCCTTGATTATTCCTCGAAAACAAGGCAATTCTTCAGAATCACTAAAAATAGCACTGTCTCTAAATGATTCATCAGCATCATAATCGACATAATCTTCAATGGATTCAAAAGATTTTTCATAATCGATTTCATATTTATCTTCAAATTCAGTTTGTTTTGAAATTTTCAAATCATGTAGTGTTTCAGCAAACAGAAAAGATGGATCGGCATAGTCTGATTGAGCAATGCGTGCACCAAGACCTGAACTTCCTTGCTTATAATATAAAGATGGTTCTCGTGTAGATGATGTTGTTGCTACACAACCCACAAGTTCTTCTGCGTCAGAAAAAGATTCTCGACTTGATTTGACTTTTGTTGATTTCTTTTTGGATTTGACAAAGCCAGATGATAATCGATATTGTTTATTCCGATCAAAATCTTCATTAGATTCAAGGGTTTCCGTACTTAATGTTGAACGAAGTCCCTATTTAATTATACAATATTGTTTTATTAGTTTTCAATCAGTTTTAATTATTTAAGTATATAATATTATAAAACAATAGTTTTCATTCTTAATCTCATAAAACTGGCATTTGTTATATTATGACAGTAATTTTATAAATAATTAATTGAAAATTATTATAAAATAACATAATAAATAATAAAGGAAGAATTGTTTGTATATTAATTAGTTTTTTATGTAAAATATAATTGTTTTTATAAATATTACTTATATAAAATTATTAAATTCAACGTTTCATAAACATATTTAAATTATTTTCTTACTTAAATATATTTCATGTATGAATTTATCAATATCAATGAAAATGTCTGTAAAATATATATATCTAACCTGTAAGCGATTTCCAGCTTTTGATAAAACACTTCTAAAGATTCCACTACTATTATTTGCTCTATAAATTTTGTGGTCTGGGTGAATATTTGAACTGGACGTTGGTATATGTAATTCTGAATTAGAGTCTGTAAAAGATTCATCAAGGGGACAGAAACCATTAGAGGATGTTGCAGAAGTTGAGGTAGGAAATTTTGCAATTCGGCCTCCAGGTTGACAAGTTGAAGCATATCTTTCCATATCTTCTAAATTAATTTCAGCAGGTTTATCTGATGCAATAGTAAACGGTCGATCGTTCATTGGTTTCCCATCACGTTGCAAAAAACGCGATTTTGTTGATATAAGTTGCGACGCTGAACTGATTTGAAAACTTCGTGGCAGTGAACCACTTTTTTGTGGTGAACTTGGTAAGTTATCACAAAGTTTTGTTAACCAAACAGCAGGTTGAGTGGGACTGTCATTTACATGTTGCCTAGCCTCATGCAGATTGTCCCAAACGCGTTGTAGATTATCATAATTGCTGAATTCACTGGACTCATCTTCGTCTAACTGACTTCGAATTTCAGATGACAGAGGCAAATTATTATCTCTGAAAACAATAATTATAAGCACATAACATTTATTTTAATAAAAGTATAGTAAGTTTTTATCATTAAGCAATGTCGTTTTTAAGAGAAGTATGTGCATAAATAATCAAAAGAATATTATGCATGATGAATGGTAACACTGTATTAAGCGTTGTCAACATTTATATATTTTATTGTTATTTGAAATATATATGACGTAAGTTGTTTTACATATATGATACATAAGCTGCATTCATTCTGCGCATCTAAACAAATCCAAACCATCGATTGCATAGTAAGTTTACGTAAATTTCTATATAACATCTATCACATGTTTTCGATTGTTTGGATTATTTATAATATCATTACTCATTTAAAAAGCTCTTTCAACCATGAGGCTTAGTGACTAACTTCGTATAAAATGCGTCTACTGTACCTTTGTAAAACTTTGTTATCCATTTGTTTAATTACATATACATAATATACTTCTAAAGAAATATTATTGTAAATATTAATTTTACTATAAGAGAGAGTTTAATTGAAATGAATCGCAGCCTGTATTTATTAGACTTTTATTTTCTGAAAAAAGACTATCGAAAGAAAGTAATATTAGTTGTAAGTTTTATTAATTTTAAAAGTTCAATATTATGATTATTATGTCTTGTTATTAATATAAGACTTATTGAAAGATACAGTAGACTTTGAACAATGTCTCAAACGTAATTTGTTCTAATTTGAACTAAGTGTTTTTTATGAAATTAAAAATACATTAATATGTTAAATTTTATTTAAAAATTATTGTAAATGGTAAATAATCTATATAACGACATAGTTTTCTATTTGATTTTATAATTTCATGCTTATTAATTTTACTAAATTAAATGTGAATGAATAATTAATTACTTTTTAATTTTATTGATTTCGCTATCTCTCATAAATGGTTTTTCACCAAGTTTTGGACTTATTTTCGAACCCTTCCTATCTTCTGAACTTTGTAACTTGAACTTCTCAAACATTGCTCTGGTTTCTTGAACAGTTCCAAGTTTCACTTCCGTTAAAATATTATTTTTTTCTTGTTTAACTTGGCAGTTTTTATCCAAATTATTCATATTTCTCATTAGTCTCTGCTCTCTTCTCACAGCACGCATTCTTGCACTTCTGTTTTTAGAAGTATCGTCTTCGCTATCATCGGATGTATCTATAGTAATGCGATTTATGTTCGCGCGTTGTCGTGCATGCAGATTTCCTGCCAATCGTTGTTTCTCAAGAATTTTTTGGAACTCTTGATTTTGCATAACTATATGACTAACAATTTCTTCAACTGTTTGCACCTGTGGCTCAGAATTTTTGTTTAATTGATCATTTGAAATAGAGTTTTGAATTATTGTATCACCATTTGTAGTCAAAGGTATAATTGGGAGTTCTATTTGTTCCGTTTGCTGGATTTTGTTTTTAGGTTCGGTTTCAGTTACTTCTTGAGCAAATTCAATTTCCGTGTCAATGCTAGTATTGGCTTTATCATCATCGTCAGATCGATTTAGACTTACATAAGATTGGAAGAAACCAGGTTCAGATTTGCGTCTCCAATTCTTGAACCGATCCTACAAAATTTATTTTAAAGTTATTAATTTATCTTTTAAATAAGTATAAATATTTTTATATTGCATAAAGTCATTTTGTCATTTTGAATATATTTGCAAATGAAAAAATGTAAAAATATAAGATTAATTTTTATAATAATTTAAATAAAATCTACAAGCTTTTCTAGAAATATACAATGTTTTCAATGCACTCACTTTTACTTTGGTTGAACGTCTTACAGATGCTCTATTAAGACTTTGATCCCGAGAATCTAATGTATTAGCTTTTCGTGACACCGCAGGAGAATTCTAAAAATGGACACAGATGTTTAATTGTTATCGTAATTTTTAAGCGGTTGATGCAGAGAAATAATTTAAATATATTATTTTTCTTATATTGATTCACGATAGTATTAAATAAAATGTTATATTACAGCCCGTACTATTGACTGTATTATTTATTTAAACGTGTTAAAATCATAATGCAATGTTTATACCTCTACTGAAGTATCGGATTTCCTTCCAGCTCTTTTTAATCTCTGGCGTAATCCTGTTTCAGACCTGCGCCTTTGCCTTTCTTTGCGTTTATCTGAATACAGTGGAGATGAATCTGTAATGTTTTTAAAAAATTTGTATATAAAGATCTAAAACGTGATAGTTGCAATTTACTTATGATAATTACCATATTCATAATCACGTCTGGCATCTATAAGTGCTTGGTGTGTGTGCAATGGAATTTTTGACTGATATTCTTCTAACATAATTCTCTTTATTTGGCATGCCCATTTTCGTTTTTGTTCTAAGTTTCGGGCCTGAAAAAAAAAGGATAATAAAATTCATATTGTGCATACCTAGTTGTTTCCTAATATATTTGAAGTTGAATTTATAAGAATTTGAATTAAATTTACATTACCATCGAAATAAATCGTTCAATTTGATTTGATTATTATAAAAAGTAATCTCTATAATTATAAGGAGACAAATCGTAACATATTTTCATTCAAGAATGACAGTTCACTTTATAATAAAAAGCTGGATAAAATTTAGTAAAATTTGAATACATTCATATAAATCATTTGTTACGATATTTTTAACAATTTTTTATAGGAAGTTATTTTGTCTTTAAACGATTCTAATTTTCTATGCATTAATATACAAAATCTTTATTATTTGAATTTTCTTTCGACTTTAATTTAAAATGTAGTTTATTAAAATATTTAGTTGCTTACCATTAAAACATATTGCAATCGTGGACTATGCTGTATAACATGAAAACTGCATGGCTCACAAGGAATGCTTTCTCTTAACGTTAAATTTGAACACTAAATAACAAAAAAGAAGAAGAATATGAAGCGAATATTATAATATGAAATGGTTTTGTATGTTTGTTCTATAAATAATGAAATTAAGCATAACAAATTTATCTTTCTTACGTTATTATTTGTTAAAAGCACCAAAGATTAATGCAAATAAAATAAATTTTAAATACAATAAATAATAGTGCAAAACTTATAATGAAAATACGAATGCATTGCATCATATACATTTAGTTTATAATTTGTTTTATAGTGTACCATAATGTGTGATTTATAGACAAGAAGACCGTCTTCTTTTTTTTTAGTCAAAAGCAGCATCTTTTCGAATAGGAAGGCATGTCGCGGAGCTTTAGCACCGCGCATCCGGAATTCACCTTCTGCCACAAGTTCACCGATAGTTGTAAGGTCAGGTCCGGGCCAGCCGTAAAGTAGTGACTGAATTTCTTGGACTCGAACTGCATGTTCGTGTTTGCGCTTCATTGCATTGATATGTTGCGCGATTCCGGTCATCGCTGCTATCGCACCCTCTATCGCACTTTGGCCTTCTGCTTTGTATTCTCTATCTTCGTTATTCGCTCCATACTCTTTCAATAAATTCTATAATGTTTTATTCAAGAAATAAGCTTTCACTGTCATACATGTGTAACGATTGAAGAATTAATAGCACAAATGGCAAATTATTTATATTATCCATAATTTTGAATAATAAAGAAAGAAAATAAAATTTAATAGTGATTTCAAATTTGTACATAGCATATTATTACATTGTAGTACCTTAAAATTAACAGCAGGATGATGAAAAATTTAAAGTATATATATGTATATATATTTATGAAATTACCTGCAAGAGCAAGTGATATTTAAGAATTCTCTGTACTGGTTTCAGGAGAAAAGATCCAAGAGGTAGTGCGTGACGTAAAGCCATTTGTTTCTCCCTAAAAGCAGCAGCCATTTCTTCTTGACCCATTAAATCAGTAAGAACCGACACTGTTCTGTAAAACAAATATACTCTTATCAAATATTTTCACATATTACCCTGAATATATATATATATCTGCAGAATTTACTCTTTCCATAGTAAAAATAGGATAATCAAACAAGTAGAATAAAAATGATCACGTATATTATATGATACATCATATTATGTAGTAATTCTTATTATTTTTAAAGATTATTATTACTATATATATATTTATATTGTAAAATAAATTTTTTGATCGTATAGATAGCACCATATTGCCAATATTTCATAACAAAAAAAAATTTAAATAACATATGTTGCTTTAAATAATATCATCTTCAAATTCAAATTAGTCAAATTAGATGTTTTAAATGCATTTTAATATTCATAATTGTTTTATTACTTTACATATTTATAACTTGTGTGAACCATTTATTATTAGTTCTTCATACCTTGGGTAATTCGTGCAATATTCTGTGTAAATTTTAAAACCATCATTGTGTTTTATAAATACTTTGGCCATACAAACAGGATCCAGTCCACAATTTTCTATCTCCGCTAAAAATTTCCTATAAAAAATAAATTAATTAAGTAATTATATTAATATCGGTTTAAAAACAATTTATGCGTATAAACACATATATTATAAATATATACTTTACCTATTAAATTCGAAAATTTCTTCGATATTACTGAATAAATCATTTAGTTGTTGATGATCTATTCGAGCTGTTGTATCATTCCTCCAGATAATTAGGTAGCCCTGAAATGCAACGTTAAATTTTAAAATGCAATACGACGAAGTGTGTACAGAGTATATCGTTATTATTAAGTGAGCGTTTCATTTAGATATATGTTCAAAGCGATCTAATTAATGTGAGATTTTGTCAAAGATAATCGGAGACTTCCAAGAATCTTGACCCGTTAATCAACATTAATTTTGATTTTAAAGTACTGTCAAAATATGATACCATATTTTATAACAATTCTGAATACATTATTCTCAAATTTCATTGTAAATACACTCATGGGAGCAAACAAATTAAGAATAATATATTCTTAATTCATGTTAATAATAATAATAAAAAAAAACTGACTTCTGTTGGATTAAATGTTAATTACAATTTTAAAAATGTTTAAATGTACGCAGAATTCTTTAATCCATTTTATTAATTGTTTGTTAGTAAATTGTTATTTCTAGCAATTAATATACCTAAACGAACTTTTAACTCTATAAATTCAATATATATATATATATATATATATATATATAAGTTATAATGAATTTGCACGTTTTTAACATCTATTCAATGTCTTCGCACATAATAATTTTGATAACGACTGTACGGAAAGTGAAAGCGTTTTGATTTTCTTTAGCGCGATAAAAACGAACAATGAAATAATAGAATATCAGAGTTAAATGTTAGTCATTGAAAGATATACGTTAGTAAAAACATAGTTCTAGTATCAGAATGTGCAAATCCACGTTTCTATAGTATTTACACAAACATCTATATATCTATATTTATGTCAAGTGACGTTTGTCAGCCTTTTGAAAGTTAGCAACACTGTAAAACCGGGCTCACAAGCGTCATTTTATAAACAATTGGTGGTTTTGATCTCTGGGGCTCATAAGCACTATTCTAAAATAATTTATGTAATGGTGCTTCTGAACCCGAACCAGAAAAATATTGTCCTGGGGCCCCCTAGGACCCTCGCGTTTTGGGTTTGGCTAGATTTTTAAGGGGGGCGGGATTTGGCGTTCCCTTATGAGGGTGACCGAAGGCCGCCCGATACGCTACGCCATATTTTTACCCCCTCCAAAATAATTTCAACCCCGTACCTAGAGAGCCCCTTAAAGGGGGGTGGGCTGACAAGCACCGTTTTACATAGACATATATACACATATATATTTGATATCATTTGGTCGTTAACCTTAATAATATATATTTGATATCGTTATACCTGAATTACTTGACGCAAATGCTCAACGTAAATTGCCTCTGTATCAACAATTTCGCGAAGAACTCTTTCTACAGGGCAAAGGTTGGGATCGCAGTAACGAAGTTGATAGTGCAGCGCAGCATCTTCGACCCCGCTGTTTCGGTGTCGACTAACATCTCCGTCTTCTATTCGGGAACTAGCCTCAGATACTGTCACTACACCACTGTCACCGGAGCCTAAATATTCAACATTTATGCTGTTTAAAACATTTTATAATACGCTGAGAAAAAAAAATTGTCAAAAATTACTATACGCATGACAACGCGGACCTAACGACAATATGCACCATTATTTCATAGAATTTATGATAAAAATAAATTATTCAACTGAAAATTTTTACCATCTTTTACGGGAAAAATTCTAATATGTACTTCTAATAATTACACACAGATGGCTCGTAATTCCAATTAAAGCTAATTAAAAATACAGCAAATTTTATGAAAACTTTTTTCGGCGTAAAAAATATAAAGCTAACTGAATTTAGTATTCATAATAACATAAATTATATTCATTAATATCGAACGCGCCAAATTAGATGATAATGTTTTGACTTATTTAATTAATTGTAAGTAATAACTCACACTGTTATTGTAACGAATTTGATTTAAAGCATTAAAATTTTAAAGCAACATAAGAACCGTCATTCATGTTACTATGTCGAAATAATTGTTTTATGCAAAAGAAATCTATACTACATTTGTACTTAACGCGTCGCACTTAAAATTTAGAAAAAGAAAATAATAATAAAATTCGTCCATATAAGCATTGCACGCAATTTTGTTTGGTTAAGATGAATTTTGAATCGGCCATGGATGGAGATAAATTTAGATAATTCAGCGTCTGATCCAAAATTATATATACGCTCGTGAAAAATTGCTATTTATATAGTTAAGTAGGATAGCCAGCCTGTGAACCTTTTCCGTTAACAGCAATACAAAGTTTAGTTATGAAAGTCAACTTTAATATTAGTGTATTAAATCTAATATAGATATTCTTTCTTTTAGAAGTGTTATTAATAACTAACAGATCAAAGTGAGCAAATCCGTGTGTACTTTGTTTGAAATATTTTCGTTTTACATCGGTTGATTCTTAATTGCTTTTAACCGAAGCGAAACACATGTATTCTTCAAATGTTGTGTTCAATGTGTTTTTTCGTAAAATATTTAACAAATGATATACATACGAATGTACTGCACTTGTATACAAAATTTAAATTAAAATCAATGGAATGTTGAAAACAGAAAAATCTGTTATATATATAATCTGACCCACTTTTGTATCATTTCAATTAATATAATTTAATTGCTCGTATATCCTTTTATTTATAATTTATATTGCAGGATGAATTTTATCTAACCACGATAAAAGGCAATTTGTATTTACACTCGAATTGAGATATTCGAGTTGATGGTAAGAGTCTGTTTAATACTATCTTGAACCTTAATTTCCGTTCTATTAGACTTTTTCTAATAGGGTTTCCCATGAGTAACTGTATATTTGAACGAAACCATCTCGAATTTCATACCTCGGCGCAGTCCTAAATATATATTTTACGTTGCATAATGCAATAATAATAAACCTGTTCGGATAAAAAGCGTTTCGCTTTCAACCCGTTTCATTACGTATCGCGGCGCATTTTTTGCCGCGAATGCAGTGTGTGCGCGCGCGGATAATAATAATAAAAAAAGTCGCATTGCTGCGGCAATAAGAAACGATTATCCGCCAAAGAAAAGGGAGTATCGAATTTCATGAAGCGCGGTCAATTGAGCGCACTTTCTCCGGTCGGGATAACGCGCGGGATCGCTGTTATTAGAAGTAGTAATCAGAGGTGCAATCACCTTGCGAACTGGCACACGTGTCGGCGAGTGACTCGACCGAGGCTAAATATGGATTGTTGGTGCAAGTATTTCCCCGATTACTGCATCCACTGGACGACGTGCTGGATGCAATCGAACTTCCGGACAATGGGCGACCGCCATTTCTGCATCTTCTTGTGAACCTGAAATTTCATTCTGTTCAGCAAAATTCTCGTATCATATATATAGGTCCGAATGTCAATGTAATTATAGTTGCATCCATGTTACACGAGGAGCAATGGTCACGTGGTATTGTTTTGTTTAATAATAAATTGCACGATGACTTTTATTTATAATGTTTTGTAATATATATACGAAGAGAAAAAAAGTATTAAAAATTACTCATTAAAATAGCAAATATGTGACAGTGATGGTCAATATTGAAATAATACATAAGAAATCAGAAATTTTCAAAAAAATACACGTAATTTTTACTAATTTTATATGTATTATTTCACACTGAAAAAAATAAGCTTACAAAATTTACCAAATTAGATAATAAAAAGAGGAAAAATGGGCAAACATGTAAATAATATAATAAATTATAGTTAGCAAATTCTAAAAATATGTCAAATATTAACAAACAAATGATAAAAACTGTGATATCGTCTAATGTTTATTTACATTTTTGCTCACTTTTCTTGCTTTTATTATCTAGTTTGGTAAAATTTGCAAGATAATTTTTTTCAGTGCAAAATAAAACACTGCTGTCACACATTTGATATTTTATGAGTAATTTTTAATACTTTTCTTCTCCGAGTATAAATTACTATAAAAATAAGTAAATTGAGAGAGAAAATGAATGAAATTAAATATATTTAAATCATAGTTGTATATTCAGTCAGAATTTATTCCTAATGTCGTATGTTGTAATTTCAGTTCTTTTGTGTGATTAGAAATCAAAAGTTATTATTCAAAAATTATATATATACTATATAAAGTATAACATTTGATATTTGATAATTATCACAGTAAAACATTTTGCACTTTATATTTAAGCAAAACACATTTATGACAAAAATGTACTTTAAATATTAAGCAATTGATTATATTAAAAATATATATTGGTTATAAATGTTTAGATGTTTTCATTGTGTTCAAAAGAATGTTAAGTTGATAAATTATTTTGGGATCGCGGTATATTTAAATTAGTATTGTAACAAATAAATGGATCTTTTATCCTTTAACGATTAATATAAAATCATTTTATGTATTTGAAAATTAATGATATCTGTTAATTTTAATCATATTTTTGTTTAAAATATATTTGTCAAGATTCTAATTATATATATATATATATAACTGAAACTTCCAGTTATATTTCGTTTGAAGTTTTGCCATATTTGGAGGAATAAAAGTTTTTATCGTAAGTGAATATATTCGTTTTGTACATAAGTATATATGCCATTCGGTGCAAAAGAGGACTCGCCCTATTTGGGCGCCAAGTTACGTGTTTGCGAAATTTTTTTTTTATAATATTTAAATATTTCATAAATCGATCGTATTTTGCGATCTGTATTAAAATATAGAATCAACGGCCGTTGATTTGTAAGACAAATATAAAAATAGAATTATATATTTCTCTTTATGTTCGATGTTTTCACATATAAAGCATATAATAATTATTTCTAAAAAGATTATTAATCATATACCAGATCGTTAAAATATCCCAGTCAAATAACTCGCGACGTATTTCTGGCACGTATATTGCGTGTCCAAAAATTTTCTTATCGGCTTAAATTGACAATAGTCAAAACCCGACATTTATCATTCCGCTAAACGTACCTCGAGCTTTAATAATTATTGATTGCATTTTTTTTTGCTATTATGATATAAAACTATGTATAATATATTGATTCAATAAATTCGCCTCTCGTGAAGAAAACATAACGCGTGAAAATATGCATAAGATAAACATATGGCTCGTCTTAAATACCTTCGCGACGAAAGAGTGCTGTCATCGTGGTGCGCATCTTCGTGATTGATGATGATTAGAGACGAGGTGGATGAGGATGACGATCGCGTGTCATCCTCGTGGTCGTTGTCGATCTGGATTCGCGGCGAAGGTTCATTCTGTGGCCGTTTGTTGGCCGTATTCTTGTTATCCAGCGTTTCGTCGGTCATCTGAGAGCCAAATAAGGACTCACGCTGGTTCTGCGACACCAAACTCAGCCGCTTCTGCAGGGCCGGCGATATGTTGCACGACGGCAGGACTACGTGATTCGCGTATCCATCCCCGCGTCGAGCGAGCTCGTCGAACATCCCAAGTAGCTGGGGAACCAAATCCGTCGTGCTGCTGGTACCTAAAAACAAACGAACGTAGTCTGAATTATTGATAGGCTCGCTCTAGTAAAACTGTTCGTTGTTTGTTATATATCACTCTTAAAACTATCGTTTATAATGAAAAGGAATCGTTTAAAGTTCAGATGATTTTCCATTAAATATATCGACAAGAGAAATTAATCTATATTGCAGAATAAAATATTCTTACAGGTTAATATCTAAAGATGAAAGGAAAATTATCTAATGCATAAACTATTTATTTTAATAAAAATCAAATTCTAATTGGTTTAGTCATTTGATATGCAGGATTCATAACCTTTTATCTACAATAACAAGAAACATTAATTATAGAGAATAAAATAATTTTTTTTTGTTTTTAATAATTTTGATTTATTGGCTTCAAATGCATTTCAATGTTTAAATTATCATATTTTTTCTACAAATATTGGAGATCTGCAATAATGAAGTGAAATATGTATTACATTTTATTTTTTTAAATAAAATAAGTTTAAAGCTAAATGTATGAAAAGAAAAATATATATATAAATCAGTTTATTTAGTTTTTAATTTGTTCATTTATTTTGTGTACTCAGGCTAGTTAAAATTTGAAAATATTTAAATTCTCAAACTCGGCTTTTATGACTTCAAATGACTTTACAATCACCATTTGAGGTGTTCTCATACTCATAATAGCTGCAGCTGTCCATGTGCAAAGTTTGGGCGAATTTGGAGCATTTTCATTTTTTGGCCAAAATTGCCATTTTTTAATGTATACCCCTTTCGATTTTTTCAAAAAATGGCAAAAATTAACTTTTTCGCAATCGATTGCAAATGACTTTTTACCTATTTCTGGTTGGATAAACACGTCAAAACACGTATTTTTACATGATATAATTGAGGTATATTCAAATGGCACACAGGAATGTCGATGTATTGAAAATATTTAAATTTTCAAACTCGGTTTTTATGACTTCAAATGACTTTACAATCACCATTTGGAGTGCTTTTCATACTTATAATAGTTGCCGCTATCCATGTGCAAAGTTTGGGCGAATTTGGAGCATTTTCATTTTTTGGCCAAAATTGCCATTTTTTAATGTATACCCCTTTCGATTTTTTCAAAAAATGGCAAAAATTAACTTTTTCGTAATCAATTCCAAATGACTTTTTACCTATTTCTGGTTGGATAAACACGTCAAAACACGTATTTTTACATGATATAATTGGGGTATATTCAAATGGCACGCAGGA
Organism: Psilanteris sp. ZL-2020; assembly: GCA_022817085.1. NCBI lineage: Eukaryota > Metazoa > Arthropoda > Insecta > Hymenoptera > Scelionidae > Psilanteris > Psilanteris sp. ZL-2020. The sequence continues at coordinate 15,167 of JABFQC010000429.1, forward strand.
ATGTCGATGTATTGAAAATATTTAAATTTTCAAACTCGGTTTTTATGACTTCACATGACTTTACGTTCACCATTTGGGGTGTTCTCATACTCATAATAGCTGCTGCTGTCCATGTGTAAAGTTTGGGCGAATTTGGAGCATTTTCATTTTTTGGCCAAAATTGCCATTTTTTTAAGGTATACCCCTTTCGATTTTTTCAAAATATGGCAAAAATTAACTTTTTCGCAATCGATTGCAAATGACTTTTTACCTATTTCTGGTTGGATAAACACGTCAAAACACGTATTTTTACATGATATAATTGGGGTATATTCAAATGGCACGCAGGAATGTCGATGTATTGAAAATATTTAAATTTTCAAACTCGGTTTTTATGACTTCAAATGACTTTACAATCACCATTTGGGGTGTTCTCATACTCATAATAGCTGCAGCTGTCCATGTGCAAAGTTTGGGCGAATTTGGAGCATTTTCATTTTTTGGCCAAAATTGCCATTTTTTAAGGTATTTCGTCTTTATTAAGCCTTTAATAAAGGTATTAAGCCTTTCGATTTTTTCAAAAAATAGCAAAAAAATACATTTTTCGCAATCGATTCCAAATGACTTTTTATCTATTTCTGGTTCAAAAAATATCAAATTATAAATTAATTTTGTAATAACTTGAAAAAGTTGAACTCAATTCATAATGAAATATTTTAATGTAACCGAAACAAATTTATATCTACGAACCACATTTACTTGGGTAAAAGTTCCACTCAACAAAAGCATAAATTGTAACGACCAACAATTTTCTGTCAGCGTGAAAAGCTTGTAAGTCATTCTATATATATAATTAAAAGAGAATACGCTTGTTTCTAAGATAACTGTTATTGGCCATATTGGACGTAAAATCTTATTCACAGAGAAAACTTGCGATGGAAATAAATGTTGCTGGAAAGAGCAACGGCCGAGTTTATAAAAGTGATCCCCATTGTTCTTAAGTTAAGTTTAGGATAGCGAATTGAAAAATGTGTATGCTTTTACCGAGAAATTGAATTGTAAGGACTTGAACTTAAGTTGCGGTAGTAACCGTATTATAAAATGAAATAAGAAATAAAACCTATTAAAAGGTTAACAATATAAACATATTCATTTACATATCCATTACTGGTACTATAGTAATAAGTATAAATAACTTTATTTATACATCTTATGATTAAATTTTATAATTTATCTTACACCATTATACGCCATTGTACCATCATACAGGAATATAATTTATATTCATACAAAAAATAAATTAATAAGATTGTATATAAATTTTAGGATAACAGTTCCTGAATAGTGTAGAAACAAGTGTTTGATAGCGTCAATGGCCATTGACTTTTTTTATGTAATTATAATTAGTCAGTCAATATAACAGTATGTATTATTTACACAAGGTATGGCGTTTTATACTACGCGATAGTCAAGAAATAATAATCTATACAATTGGCCACGTTGACGAGGAAAATAATTACGCAAAAAAGTTTTCACGGTTTTTTTTTTATAATTCGTATTCTTAATTATTTGCAAGGTCATTAATAATGAATGGCATTTCGCAATGAATATTTTGTTTGATCTATAATGTCAGACCGAAACCATTTATTCTTTAATTATGATTTACATCAATAAATATATATGTCACGAGCAACATTTCCTTTGCATTACATATAATTAAAGTTTTATTCTCTTGAGGTTAATCAAATTACTATCTTGCATAAATGGAATAATTCGGTTGGGAAAGGAAACGAAATAGATTATGATTTTATTTAGTCTGATTGACGAAGAGAGATAGAATTTATGACTAGTTTTCATTTCACCAAGTGGATTAAATGAAAAAAAAAAATTTTGATGGAGATGAAATGGAAAAGATTCGATGGCTAAGGTGGGGATAATATCTGTAATCGTCCCTTCTCGATTCGTCGCCGGTTACAGAGACGCTCATGAGCTTGTTCGCCACTTTGCTAATAATAGAACTACTTTGCACGATGTTCTTCCCTCCAACTGAACCACTCATTTTAATTGAAAAATTTATTTCGTGTCATAGTTAAACTTTTTCAACAAATTATTAATTATGCGATGCTTTATTTAAATATATTCTGAATTTATACGTATCTTTCATATATATTTATTATATATCAAATAGAAAATTATTCGACAATGATTTCTTCGATTCAACAAAAATATATATATATGTTTTTAACAGGCTACAACGTACAAACAAATGTTTACAACTAAATTTAAGTTGTTTAACGACGAGTTTTTGTGTCTTTGTCTCAATATAAATGAAACACGCTTTCTATATAACATAATGGAACTTAATCAAGGAGCACATTTTGAATTTTAAATTAGATTACATTGATTTGTTGAAATGTGAAAAAATCGCACTCCTAAATCGGCTCGGTTGTAACAACTATAACCGCTTCAGCCTCTGAGGTGCAATGAACTCCACGCTCGCGAGTCTGCACCTTCGATATTAATACATCATTTGTGTCATCCATCCAACCGTTTGCCATTTCGCCAAGATTTGTGCGCGAACTTTATGAGCCACTTTCATTTACTTACGATCGAATAAAGTAATATTGCAAAATGTCATGTTTTCGATTATAATTGATTACGAATATCAATAAATTGCAAAGAATTGTTATACATGTTATATTATTTATTTAAGAAGACAAAATTTGTTATTTTCTGCAATCATTCCACTGTAAAAACTGGCGTTACAAAAATGTCTTAAGTCAAGACATTTATATAGAGAAGATATTATAAGTGTCTTATTATTAGATACTACTTATGTCTTTTGCATGAAAATGTCTCGGTTTAAGACACTTGTTTTAGTAGTGTCGTAGAAAAAAAGGTGCGTTAAAAATGATAGCATTACTACGACGTGTGAACAAATATTTTGAATGTTATTACGCATTTTCTGCGCAAAACAACATATTATAGATACATTTTTTATATTATTATATTAATTTCCATAATATTAACTAAGATATAATAAGACACACTGAGAAAAATTTCTTAAAAATTACCGTGCGAAATCAGGACTTTGATGCGATGTTTGTCAACAAAGAATGATTACTGTTAAAGCGCAGTAAAACATAGAGAAATCGAAGTAATATTTACGATATTTAGGGGTCGTTTTTACAAGCTGACAAACATCGCATCAGAATACTGTTTTGGCACAGTCATTTTTAATAGAAATTTTTCTTAGTGCAGAATGTTATACGTTTAGTATTTTAAAATAAAACCTTATGTTCTACGTGTGATATCGAAAAATCCATCTCTTTCTATACCTTTATTCTTGATACCTTCGTATAAAACATTTGCAATATATAATTATATTAACCATTCATCAACTTCTGAAAGTGTTATAAATTACAGGAATTTGAGTCGAAACTAATTTCAAATTAGTTTCACTATTATCCTAAACACGCGTCTATTTTGCTCAATGCGTCTAATATGATACAAAAATGCTGACATTTCACGTATAGCATTTTGTCCGTCATAAAAATGCAAATCAAATGGCATCGTCGTGGGCGTGTTTTTGAAATTTGATGTTGCTATTTATCATAATTCCCGTTCTCAATGACAAAGTGTGTGTTTAAGTATCATTGCTTGGATCAAAGAGTTACATAATTGACGGGTACGACTCGCGATGAGTTTCGGCGACCGAGTGTGATAAAAAATAGAGAAAGTCTGTTGATCCGTTGGCGCCGTGGTTTTGACGATTTATGACTGACTCGGGATACTGTTAGCGAACAAAAAAACGTAGAGAGAAAAGAAACAAAAGATAGAATAAGAAAGAGATTATTCATTCACGAAAAATGAGCAAAGACGATGACCTCTCGAGTCAAGTACTCGCGTTTTTTAAAACAAAAACCGTAACACTTGTTTAAATAAAAATATTGGATGTGTTACAGCACGGTGAGTACACGAAATTAAATTTATTCGGTAATAATCGTTAATGCAATATTTCAATAATTTTATAACGTTCAGTAATTTTGATCCAAAATAATTTATGCAACGTTTTGAGTATATATATGCATATATATTTGTTTGATTGTGTATAGTTGTATACACATGTATAAACGAATAATCACATTACGAAAATATTTCAAAATTATATTTAAACATTAATCGAGAATAAATTGTTGCACACTTGTTTGGATATATGTTGTGCAATGATATGGCTTCGTACTTTATCGTATTAAATGATGAACAGTTATAAGATAAAATACCAAAGTCTTTAGGAGCCTCGAAATGTGAAATCCATTAAAAGCATCGAATCCCTATTTTTCAAAACTCACAATCACCCGAAATTGATCGTTCATTTTATCACTACACGCTCAAAACATTTTTCAAGTCAAAAATTATCCGATCTCTTTTGATAAAAATCCGGATTCCTTTGCTGTATTTGGTTCGTATCGCGCGACATAATAATGGAAAAAAACATTCTAATCAAACAGAAGTTCTTGGTTAGATAGTGGAATACAGATTTAATATAATATCAACTGAAATATACATACACAAAATTGAGCAACCAACGTTAGAAGTGTTTTAAATTCGGAATACTTGTGTGCATGGAAAGATTTTGTGTTTCTAATATTTTAAAGTTATAAGCATATATAGTGACGAGAGAAGAAAGAAAAAACCAATCGAACAATCGATTGCGAACGACCTGAAAAAAAGTAGCAAAGGGTAATAGTTTAATTGAACGGAAGCGTTCGTTTGTTTGGTATTACGTAAGCATCAATGAACCGAGTATTCGCGATTACTACGAGTCTGTCGGAGTATGTACGAAAATGTGTGACGCGGCTTTAATTGAGGCTTCGCGGACAGGGGCTTTTGACATCGAAATGAGAAATATCTAGGCAACATTCTTGCATTATCACGTTAGTTACCGTCACTTTTTTTCTATCTCTTTCTCTCGGTGCATGAATGCTTATCGCGCCAGTTATAATTATTTATTTTATATAAGCAAATTTTTATACAGGAAGTTGTTTATCGTTGCTTCTGCTATCACTATGCCAGTTCATGAAAACGAAACAATAAAGCTTTTGATATGCTATATTCGGAGAGAAATATTTTAGAAAAAAATGACAATAACAGCAAAAATATTAATTTAATGCGTCTTATGGAAAAAGTTTATTGAATATGTTTATCTTTCGATTTAAATGCTACATCGCTTGAACATGTTTTTCGTGCACTGAAAATAATAATCTTACAAAGTTTACCAAACTAGATAATAAAAGGAGGAAAAGTAGGCAAAAATGAAAATAATATGATAAATTATGGTTAGAAAATTCTAAAAATATGTCAAATATTACCAAACAAATAATAAAAACGATGATATTTTTTAATGATTATTTACATTTTTGCTCACTTTTCCTGCTTTTATTATATCTAGTTTGGTCAAATTTGTAACATTATATTTTTTTCAATGTGCGAAACGAAATATATATTATTGTAAATATATTATATTGTAATAATATTAACTTTATACACAGAGAAAATAAAATCGTAAGGGGAACTGTGTACATTGTTAGTCGTACGATTTCATATTATACAAGTTTTACAATCTGAATGGTAATCGACGCCAGTCAATGAAATAACGGAATTCAAATGATTTAGCCAATGAGAAGCATCGAAATGATACAATGTAAGTTGTACAATTTCATTTTCTTAGTGGACAAATTAATTTTGTACAACGTTTGACATCGTAACCGATTACGCAATTAAAGGAAAATGATATTTGTTTTCAAATGTCACACTTAATAAGAATCCGGTATTCGTTCCTCCCAATGGATCATTATACTACATATGAGACCACAAGAACTTTTAGAAACCGCAAGTGAAGTAAACAAAAGACTTACGGTTCCACTTAATTTTCAAACAACAATAATTTCTTAGTGCGTATTCTAATATTAAAATCAACGTTCGCTGCAATCGATTACATTAAACGTTATAAATATTCAAGATTGATTGACATATTTTGAAAATTGCATTCCATTTAGTAATTACGCGCGTTATGAATTGTGAACAAACAGCATCAATGGACGTATTCATTGAAGGTTCGTCAATTGCGAGATTTAAATTTAAACTGACTTCTAATTTGGTGGGAAAAGGATTCTTACATAAGCTTGCAATCTAAGATGATGACGGTCATTCATATTTACTTTACGCGCGTTGCTCAATTACATTTTCGCAACGTTGAGCACGCGAGTTTGCAGCGCAAGGTACAGCGTTAAACCTAAAACAACACTGGGTTCCTTCAAATTTCATTGACACTCGGTCGCCGCTCTCGATACATAACCAACACAAACGCACAAACAAATTGGGTCAAATTAAAAAAGAAACCATTCTCATTCATCGATTTTCATCGCGACTGGTAATCGAACAATACGATTTACAATTGGCATCAAGTGTCAAGTTTGTATTGTTATACTTAAAGAATTATTATGTTATAAAAGCGAATAAAACGCGACAAATTAGATTGAAAAGCGGTGTTATTATTAATGCTTTTGCTATCATAGTCTTTCCTGTTTTCTAATGGGGTTCCCTTCGATTTAACTTTCTCTTACAGTTCGGAGACAACAATACTTCATTTGTACGTTCTTGAAATCTCATTATCAAATTATTTTTTGATACACAGAACCGATTACGTGAGTCACGCCTCGGCGTGACGAAAAAATTGCCACGCGAAGGTTGCTCGATAAAAAGTCTGCGACATAATAAGGGGGGGCGGAGAGGGGTTTCCGTTTTACGTTACATATTTTTAACGAATGATTTGCTGTGCATCCACGTGAATTGAATAGTTTTCAAGCAAATCATCCGAGATGAAAATTGTATTTTCTAGCATCGCTATATCGAACGCAGACAAAGCTCTGGGAATGATTAGAACACCATAAAATCGTTTATGAATAGATTATCAATAGCATTTATTGAAATTATTATGAAATTTAGCGCAATGGGTCGTGTACTGTTTACAGTCGACGACTGCTGCACAAATTGTTACGCTAATTAATTTTGTCATTACGTTTCATTCGTCTTTACATAAATTCGTGTATTTCGATACAGCGTTGAGCAAATTATTTCTACGTGTATGTACACAAGGCTTAATCTGATTGGATCGAAAATCCGAAAATTAGTAAGCAAAGTGTTTTCTTACGAATCAAAATAAACATATAATTTTAAGCATAGATTGCGATATAGTCCTATGAATTATTTATTAATCTCAAACCTATAGTAAAAACGAAGAATTTATATTGCTACACATGAAAATGCAATAAACGGTAAATACGTTTAACATCATACGATTTTAATCTTTGGAATGTTTCGACGGTAATACAGATATTCGATTGGAATATAAATATATATAAATCGTACGATTTTTTTTTGTAATACAAATCTTATTATTATTTCAACGCGCAAATTTGAATGCAAATAATGAAAATTCCACGACGGCCGAAGAAAAAGAGCCACAAAAATAATTGCTATTTTTCACGTTTGTTAATTGCAAATTTGACTTGACAATTCGAACGAATGAAGACGGCTCATCGTTGGGCCTAATATATGAACGTACAAATGCCGTTTAAAACTTCTTTCGCCGACTATTTGAAATGTTGCTCGCCTAAGAGAATAAATAACCGTACTTCGCTGTGATAAATAAATCCCACATGGACACTCGTAGCAAGAATAAAGGCACAGTTTATTTGTCACCGCACTTGCACACGGAACAAAACGGGATTACGACGGGCGGAGTAACGCGAAAGGTCAGTCGCTGCGTGATAAGTCAAAACGTTTCGATTAAAATTTGTAGCGCGTCGCGTTACGAAAAGCGGCCTTCGCTGGTCGAGCAACAGGTAGACTGACGGCAGGAACGAACGCGAAGGAGGATTAAGAGAGGATGGAGCGAGAGAGGGACGGGATTGGTGACTGGGCGCGCGGCTCAGATGAATCCGTATAGGTTGGAATATGCGGAGTATGCTTAAGCGATGTTCACAATGAATAACTACGCGGATAGATATCGCCGAGTAATTATTGTAATTATACAGTCTTGGCGAGCATTGCGATGTAATGACTGTGGCATTGATCCGGAGAAAAATGTAATCGCGAAATTTTACGGTGCAATTTTCTTTGGATTTTCTTCAACGAAATTGGGAGTACACCGAGGATTAAAATAACCGGCCGTTATAATTATAATTGTAATACAATTAGGCAAAACTTGTTTCGAGAGGTATTTCGTAGTTTCAGACAAACTGTTACAATTGTTGGTTATGATTGAGAAGGGACAAGATTCGCTCGAATATTTCAATTTTGTACAACAATATTTGTCTGTACTCTATATTGGTTGTTTAATGATAAATATAATTGTTTGTAAAATGTATATACGACGTTATATCCAAGTTAGTAATAAGCCAAATTCATAGCATATATGGGATATATATGAGAAAATGTAAAATATCAATTCGGCACTGATTTAGATTACACAGTATCGTTAACTTAATAAATATATGTATATATACTGTGTTGACTATTTAATAAGTTAAATGACGGAACATTTTATCATAACAAAATTCGAGAAGATACAATATTACAAACGTTTGTTTTATTACAAGACATTGATGGTTTCCTTTTCTCGCCGTTAAATTGAAAACAAATTTTGTGTATAATGAATGTTTTAGATAGCACACATGTGGCATTTGTTAACGGTTCAAATTGAATCGAAGTTAAGTGTGAAATACTCAACTGAGTGTTACGTTGTATTAGTGACTCCAAATAACGTATATATTTATATATGGCTATATATATGTTTTATGGTGGAATGTGCTCTTTCATTCATCATTTCATTACAAGAGGAGATACAAAAGATACATTCATGTGAACATTTTTATTATTAATATAACGCTACACCATTGCTGGGTCGTAGAAAATAGGTAAACAGAGTTGTAAGAGCGTGTTCAAATATCCTTTATCATACACGTTACAAACATTGTAACTTTTTGCGCTGTTAAAATTAGATCATTTCAATTTCCAACCAACTTTTCATTTACAAAAAAATTGTATAATATTTGTATCGAATGAATAACACTTTCCATATCGAAGTGGAATCTCAACTATTTTTCAAAACAAATACGTCCACGTTTTATATTAATTGAATACAAAGATTAGATAAACGATCTGTTTTAAATTTGACTTCACGATACAAATCAATGCTCGACTTTTTTCCCGTTCCCAGTTGTTTGTCCGTCGCGTATACGTTTCAATTTTCTAATTCCGTGGCAGAATGGCCGCACGAAAAATGGCCATTATCAACGAGTTTTGTCCAGAAATATGAAGCCAATTATACTTAAACGGAAGGCGCCTGTAATGATAAACCAAACTCTAAAACGAACTTTTGATGTCAATCTTTCAGAAGCAGCGTTGCTTTCGCTAAATAAATATCCGACCGCTCGCAAAAGATTGTGAACGCAGCCGCAGCGTTCAAGGTGGGGATCTCAATCATTGCAATGAATTACAACAAGCCGCAGTGACTGGGAAATGTGTGAGTCAGCGAGCCGCACCGAGTCGCGCACACGTCACTCCGATAGAAGTTTCTTCTGTTCGTCGGAAACGCGGCGTTAGACGCCAGTCTCACGAGACAACAATACTTTGTGTCGGCCCCTCGACGTTCAATTCACTTGGCCACGTGCTCTCGGCACCGACTTCTTTCGCGACAAAAACCAATTTCCTTCGTAATAATTGTACGACGATGACGACGAGCTATGAGTCATTTTCATCTTCGTATCAACTTTTGCGATTATTCAGTTAGAATAGAAACGGTTTCGTTTAATAATTTCCTTGTTCCGAGAACACGCGTTTTCGAGAAGTCTACGAAGGATGATGAACGAACAAAAATTCTTTCACAAAGTCGAATCAATGAACGTTATGCTGATGCACTGCATTTGCTCAGATTTTGGAGTTCGTGAACTGATAACGCCTTTTTTTGTTCTTTTTTTTTTATTAAAAAATGAATTAATGTTTGTTTTGAAAAAGTCGAATTTATTCTAAAGACCACGAAAAACAGGACTTTATTAATTATAATTAATATTAATATACATATATATATATATATATATATTAATGCTTGTTCGTTTATATTATTTCTTTGTACGCGAAAAGCGATATATGATTGTTAAAATTAATTTCGAAATCAGCGCCATCTGCATTAACATTTTTTAAAATAACTCGCCGCACCCTTTAACGTCCTGTTTTTCTTTTCTTCCTTTCTTCGGTTCAAATTTATGCGCCGCACACAGGGACGAGTTTGTTTTCATTCGCCCGAGCTGTTTTTCGAGTCCGAGGTAATCAATTGCGGCCAAAAAGAATCTATTTTCGTCGCAGCGGCTGAAAAATATTTATTTAGGCTACAAAATGTTGTTTAATACGAGAGCGGCGCGTGCTGTTGCACATTTAGATTATTAAGGGCTTTTCTTTTTGCACTCAAATTTATTTGCATTGCTAATGCTTTTTAATTTCAATGCAAATCTCGCTGATTCTATTCTTATCGCATTTAATCTTTTTGACTATGCATTTCATGTTTGTTTCGATCGTAATATAATTTTAGAATATTATATATATATAGTATTCATATAATTCATTATTTATTTTAATTGAATAAAAAATAAATTGAGTCAATTAAAATGTTAATATATTAAATCTTAAATAAGCATATATACATACATATATACATATGAAAAAAAACCCGCATATCCATATTTTTAATTATATATATATACACTATTAAAAATGCAGTGTAAAAATGGAGTTTCCTGTATGACAAATTCACTACTATAAGGATTTCGAGCAGTTCCAATCTTTAACGGAGTTCAAATTTAGAGCGTAAAAAACAGAGTATAATAATATTGTATATTGCAACCTTATAATATCACAATGGTAGGGATGCTGTCACACTTTTATGAATACAATTTTACACCAAAATATCTCACTTCTCACACATTTCGTTGAACTCTGTTGATTTTCAACAGTGTAGTTAATTATAATGTTTCAAACAAACTTTAAAACGATGACAAGTGAAACATAAAATTATACTGTTTAGTCATTTTTTATCATGCAGTTGTTATAAAGATGTTCGATAGTTCTGGTCACTTTTTCTAATAGTTTTACATCTTCATTACATTAAACTTGAAAAAATTAGGCAATGCTCATAACCAAACAAACACTGAGAAAAATTATATATGCAAATTTATTGTTTATAATACGAGCTTGGACTTTTAAGTGAAAAACCGTGCAATTTACTATGTTTAAAGTAATATTTTCAAATAAAGCACCAAATTTCTACGTAAAAAGGTAAATTTTTCTGCTCAAAATACTAAATTTTATGGTTTGTCGCTTAAAAGTCCAAGATATACACTGTAAAAACAAGTGTTCTAAAAGTGTTTTTCAAACGTTCTTATTTATTAAAGTGTTCTTTAATAGTAATGTTTGTATACATCCAAATAGAACATTTTAAACGGTTTCAAAAAATAACGCTTATAAGTGTTGCAAAAAGTTTCAAAATAATTTTTACGGAACACTTCTTTTTACAGTGTAAATAGTAATTTTTCATGTTGAATTTTTCTCATTGCATGATTTGTTACTTGTTATCTAGGAATTTTTGTTAATTATTGCGATCAGCTTCCTCTGAAATGTTCCTAGCGGTTAATTAACCGGTCGATCCTGTGCCAAAAATATGCGCGAAGCGTCGCTTTCACTGCGCGGAATGTACAATTCCGATTGCACGACCATAAACAGCGCCCGCGCATTAATATCAACGAGATCTACCAGTGAAAGTGTTAATGTCATCTGGATTCTTCGCTTATCCCAGGGTCATGTTATATCATAATGAAACCATTTTTATCGTCGTTAACCTGGTGATATTACAGCGTTCTGTCAGGGTATATTATTCATTTAATCGTATCAATTTAAAACTTACTTTAATTGTAACGGTAACAATCTTATAAAAGTGATCCAATTTTCCGATGTATTAAGGTTAATTTGATTAAAACGAAATTTCATTTATTATTCTTCTTAAAGGTTTTTAACACTTATTATAGTATTTACGTAATCTTATTATTGTAATCTTGTATTTTATTATATTACATATTACATATAAAAACAAACTTTGTGTTATAAGAATTTTGCTAAATTTGACAAAGTTTTAACATTTATTCAAACAATTAATCTTTTGTATTTGTTTCTTAATAACTTGTTGCAATTTTGTAATAGACTTAGTTTTACCGTTTTTTCAATATTTCGCGATATTTTTATTAATCTGATTTTAATTAATATACACAGAAAAAAAAGTCACATTTAGTGAATCTTTGACTAACTTAGTCACTAAAAGTATTGATATACGAACAAGCGATCTGGTTGTCATACGTTGACAATAAAGTTGTTAAATAAGTCAATTTAAGGTTAAAGGTTGCCAACATTATTGATAGATTTTGACTATTATATTTACCGTTGATACATTCACTGTTTCAGACAACACTACTTT